>VMDO01014556.1:15052-54378 GCA_007922755.1 Pedetes capensis | reverse complement strand
TTTTGGGAGGGGGTTGCCAGGTCCTTCTCCCAAGCCTACAGCTTCTGGTGTTCCCAGGCGGTCTCCCATCCAGGTACTAACCAGGCCCGACCCTGCTTAGCTTCCGAGATCTGACGGGATCGGATGCCACAGGGCTACAGCTGCAGGCTCTGCACAATTAGGAGAGACAAATTCTATTTCCCGGACCATATTATGGGCAAACAAAGTAAACCTACAAAAAATACAAAAGGGCAGGATGGATCTGAAGGCTCCACAGATCAAAGCCCCCCAACAAATGACTCCAAGGACTCTCAATTCTTAGAGATCTCTGATTTGGAATTCAGACTCATGGTTATAAACATGCTAAGAGAAATTAAAACAAATACCACAAGCACACTGGAGATCCTTGAAAGGAAGGTTTCTCACTTGGAAGCTATTCTGTCATCCCAGTTAGAAATGATAAGGAAAAACCAAGCCACTCTTCTTGATACTCAATCCAAGTTATCTGAATTGAACACGGCTAAAGAATCCTTTTCATTGATACTGGATGAATCTGAGCTTAGGATTTCCTATTCAGAGGGTGCCATAACTGAACTTAAATACAAGCAGTTAGAAATGGAGTCAATGATAAATGTTTTAAAGAAAGATTTCCAGGAGAACTCAGATAGAATGAAAAAATGAAATTTAAGAATTCAGGGCATTCCTGAAGGAGAAGAAAGATCCACTGGAGACCTTCAAACCTAGTAAATGTTATCCTCAGGGAAAACTTCCCAAAGATAGCACAGGAAATGGATACATACACCACTGAGACATTCAGGACTCCTTTGAAGGCTGACTTAAGTAGATCATCCTCGAGACACGTCATTACTCACATGCTGTCATTAGAGACCAGGGAAGCTATCCTGCAAGCAGCAAGACAGAAACCCCTTATTACTTATGCAGCAAAACCTATTAAAATTACTGCAGACTTCTCCATATCAACATTGAAAGCTAGAAAAGAATGGACACAGGTGATTCAAATCCTAAAAAAAAAAAAAAAAAAAACAACCTCCAGCCTAGATTAATATGTTGTTGTTGTTGTTAGGTGCCGTGGAGTCAGTATCTGACTCATAGCGACCCTCATAGGGTTTTCAACCCTCATAGGGTTTTCAGTGGCTGACTGTTTCGGGATTGCCTTGGGAGTGGATTGCCAGGCCCTTCTCCCATTTTTCCGGTGCTGGAAATTGAACTCAGGACCTCAGAGACTGCAGTGCATCGCTCTACCAACTGAGCTAAATCCCAGCCCCTAGATTAATATACCCAGCAAAATTATCTTTGATAATAGATGAGGAGTATAAGACATTGAATGACATTGAAGCTTTTAAATGACATGCAACCACTGAACCACCACTGGAGAGGATTGTAAATCATTTACCACATCCAGAAGAGTTAAGACAACCATACAAAGGAAATCAAAGAACTGGTTAGCTGAGATGAGTGCAACCCAAGAAAGGACCAAAGCAAACATGATTCATAAATCAGTAACAGGTAATAATTGGGTATATAACAATAAATGCTACTCAATAATCTCTATTAATATAAATGGTCTTAACTTGCCAATTAAGAGACAGAGGCTGACTAATTGGTTGAAAAAAACACAAACCATCAATATGTGGTATTCAAGAAACTCATCTAACTCACAAAGACTGGAATAAACTGAGAGTTAAGAGCTGGAAAAATGTATTCCTGGGGAGGGGACAAAAGAAAGCTGGTGTTGCAATTCTAATTTCAGATAGATTAAATTTCATTCCAAAACTAATTAGAAGAGACAAAGGAGAACATTACATTTTAATAAAATGAACAATCGATCAAGAATCCATAATGCCCCTAAATATTTATGCACCAAACATAGGGGCAACTAGCTTTATAAGACAAACCTTATGGAATATAAAGAACTTTATTGGACCAGAATCAATAATTATGGGAGACTTCAATACCCCCACTTTTATCAAGAGAAAGGTCATCAAAATGAAAAATCAACAGAGAAATGTCAAATCTATTCTCCACCCTAACCCAGTTGGATCTCACAGTTATATACAGAATATTTCATCCACATGATAAGGAATACACATTCTTTTCAGCTCGACATGGTACGTTTTCTAAGATAGATCATATGCTAGTCCATAAGAACTCCCTCAACAAATACAAAAAAGTAGGAATTATCCCCTGTTCCTTATCAGATCATAATGGGATAAAATTGGAGCTCAAGAGCATGAGTAATTCCAGAAACTTTACAAACTCATGGAGACTGAATAATACACTACTGAATGACCAATGGATCATTGATGAAATCAAATTGGAGTTTAAAAAATTCATACAATCAAAAGATGATGAAAACACATCATACCAAAACATATGGGATATAGCAAAGCCAGTTTTAAGAGGGAAATTTATAGCATCAAGTGCCTTCATCAATAAAATAAAGAAAAGCCAAATAAATGACCTAATAACACAGCTTAAGACACTAGAAATCCAACAATAAACCAATCCTAAATAGAACACACAAAAGGAAATTACAAAAATAAAGGGAGAAATATCTCAATTAGAATCTAAAGAGATAATTCAAAAAATAAGACTAAGAGCTGGTTCTTTGAAAAGATTAATAAAATAGACACCCCTCTGGCTAACCTAATCAAAAAGAAAAAGTAAAAATCTAACATAGTACAGATCATGAAAGACAATGGGTCCATAACCACTGACTTCAATGAAATACAAAAAATTGGCAGGGATTATTACAAGAGACTGTATTCACAAAAATATGAAAATGCAGAAGAAATGGACAAATATATTAACACATATGACCTACGAAAACTAACCCCAGAAGACATAACTGACTTAAACAAGTCCATTATATATACAGAAATAGAAAAGGTAATTAAAAGTCTCCCAACAAAGAAGAGCCCAGGTCCTGATGGATTCACAGCAGAATTTTACCAAACTTTTAAAGAAGATATAATACCTGCCTTCCTCAAATTATTCCAAAGAATAGAAAAGGAGGGAATACTCCCAAATACATTCTATGAAGCTACCATCACCCTGATACCTAAACCAGGGAAAGATTCATCTAAGATAGAGAATTATAGACGCATCTCCCTTATGAATCTAGATGCAAAAATATTCAATAAAATTCTGGCAAACTGAATGCAGCAGCATATGAAAAAGATTATTCACCATGACGAAGTGGGATTTATACCACAGATGCAAGGCTGATTTAACATATGGAAATCAATTAATGTAATCCAGCATATCAAGAAACTGGCAAACAAAAACCACATGATTATCTCAATTGATGCTGGAAAGGCCTTCGACAAAGTTCAACACCTTTTCATGATAAAAACACTGGAGAAGATAGGTATAACAGGCAAATACCTAATTTCATAAAAGCCATTTATGAAAAACATACAGCCAACATTATATTAAATGGAGAAAAACTAAAACCATTTCCTCTTAGATCTGGTACAAGACAAGGATGTTCTCTCTCTCCTATTCTATTTAACATAGTAATTGAAGTCCTGGCCAGGGCAATCAGACAAGAGAAATAAATCAAAGGGATACAGATTGGCAAGGAAGAGGTCAAATTATCCTTATTTGCAGATGATATGATCTTGTACCTGAAAGACCACAAAACCTCAACCAGAAAACTTCTGGATCTAATTGACTCCTTCAGCAAAGACACAGGCTACAAAATTAACACACAAAAATCAATAGCTTTTCTTTACACCAATTCCAAACAGGAAGAGAAGGAAATTTCAGGAAAACTACCATTCATGATAGCCCACCAGAAAATTAAATACCTTGGAATCAATCTAACCAAAGACCCTTCAGATCTCTACAAGCAAAATTTCAAAACATTAAAGAAAGAAATAGCAAAGGACACTGAAAAATGGAAAGACCTCCCTGCTCCTGGATAGGGAGAATTAATATAGTAAAAATGTCTATCCTGCCAAAAGCAATCTATACATTTAACGCAATACCCATTAAAATTCCACTGACTGACTTTACAGAAATAGAAAAAATGATTCAAAAATTCATATGAACCACAAAACACCACGTATAGCTAAAACACTCTTAAGCTGCAAATCTAATGCAGGTGGAATCACAATCCCTGACTTCAATCTTTACTACAGGACAGTGGTTGCAAAAACAGCTTGGTACTGGCACAAAAATAGGCCTGAAGACATCTGGACCTGGACTTTGATGGGAGAGGGAGGATGACGAGGCTCAGCATGACAGCCCCGAAGACCAGACAGGTCCTCCTCCGCAGAGCAGGCACTCCCAGCCTGTCTTCCCCAGGCTGCACGTGCTGAGGTCTCGTCACCACAAGGCACCTGCCATCCATCAGTGCACCGGAAATAGGGAGAAAGAGCTCATAGTGGGGAGGGAAGGCAGGCAGGATTTAAAAGCAGTTCTGATAGGGAAATCTGAGGATGCAATGATCAAGGAGACCTGGTACTGAATGATCTTTCTGTCTCAGCAGAAACAAAGTGGGAAAAGCCCAAGTTCACGCTTATTAACCAAACACATTTAGTTCCTGCGATGTGTCCCATTCCAGCTCAGACGACTTTGCTGCAGGTCCATCACGTGGTGACCTATCTCACATATTGAGGCAGGCAGAATGAGGCCAGTGCTGCTCAATTGTTCATTTTACTTATCAATTTTTAACAATGTTTTAGCAAAATATTTAAAATAAGTGCCTGCAGTCATAGCCCTGTGGCATCTGATCCTGAGAGATATTGAAGCTAAGCAGGTTTGGTCAGTGCATGGATGGGAGACCACTTGAGAACACAAGGTGCTGTAGGCTTGGGAGAAAGACCTGGCAGCCCACTCCCAAACAACTAGCCATTGAAAACCCTAGGAATAGCAGAGAAGCACTGACAATAGTGCCAGGCATAAAACAGTGCCAGGGAGTGTTTCATCTGTTGCACGCAGGATCGCTGAGTCAGACTCCCTCCATGGTAATTAACAACAACAACAACAACAAAAGTACAGGTAAATCAAAGTTGACTTTATTTTTAAAATAAATGTTCTAGGACTGATAAAGTTTTAAAATTTTGATTTGATAACACTTGGCATTTAACACATGATTATTTCATTTCATTCCTTCATGCTCAACTCTATTTCCTTCCTTAAGAAACAAGAATTTTGGTCACCATGCCAGTCAATAAGTACCAAAATTTTAAGAATGACATGATTATGGCTTTTGGTAAGAGCAGTAACATTTCTGATGTTTCAAGTTAAGTTCACCTCAGAATTCATTTTTCAGATTATGTGCACATGGACTGAGTTCCTTGGTAGGGCCGGGAATACGGGAGGCCCACTATCTTAGTATCCATGAGGGGTTCTTTGAGAGTTTTTCATTCGCTGGTCCTAGGACGGCCATTCCGTTTGTGCTCTTCCCAGTGCCAAGGTACCTGGGAGGCAGGCAGATGGTAAGGCAGATGATTTACTAAGTCACGCATTTCTTGTCAAGAGCACCGGGGAGTCTTCCCCTTCCCGAGCTTCTGTCCCCCTCCCTGCAGGAAAGCCACACTTACTTATTGCTTACAGCAGTAAGCTGGTCATGGCTGACGGTGAAGAGATGCACCCTGTGTGCATGCTTATTCCAGTCCGAGAGGCCAAATAAGAATTGGTCCATTCGTAAGAGAGACCGCACAGGTGAGCGGAGGAGCCAGAGTGGAGACGGCTCACCCCGGGGCTCTGTAATCACAGTGGGGCGATGTTGTCAATGTGCGTTTCAACTGGAGGGTTCTCAGGGCCCAGAGACATCAAGTGTTGACCTCTCCCTCCCAAAGCCGAGCTCACCTCCCTCACAGAGAGCCCACTTTTGCATTGCTGAGAAATCAGCGCCACATAGGGCTAACGGGATTGTGAACAACAGTGGAATTGCATAATGATGTGGCTGTTCTGGGGACGTGTCAAAATGTCCCTCCACCCTACAGAGCAGGTCACTTTACTAGGGAACAGCTTCTTGGCCTCAGTAGGCTCCAGATTATTCAGGCTCTGAAATGAGGTAATTGGATTCACTTGAAATGGCCAATGTAAGGGTGTTCTTGACTGGATGTCCCCAGGCTAATGATTACGTCAACCAATGTGAGGATCGTACCACAAAGGAGAAGGGGAGTAATAGAAGAAGGTGCTGCCTGTGCTCCACACTGGCCAACCCACTGACTCAGAAAACTGGGTGTGGAATTCTGCCCGGAACTTCTACATATCAAGGTTCTCATGACGCAACATACCTTTTCCAGAAGGAGCAAAAGGAGCATCGACGGTGGAGAAAACTGACTGTTTGGCTTCATCGATGTCTTGCTCTGTGAATTGTCCAGATTTAGCCCAGTGCACAGCCTTCCCAAAGGTCTGGAGTGTTTCTACTGAATTTGGGTCCCTGGGAAAATCAAAAAGATAAAAACTGAAGACTTTGACCCATGGAGAAGTTCAGAGCAATCAAGCGTCAACTTGGCAGTTCTTCGACATGTCTGTTCTTAAGGGCTGTTTTAAAACACCATATCCCAAAGAGCCCCTGGACGGATGCAGTTCCTCTGCAGAAGCTGAAATCTTCCCACAGAAACCCCTCAGCACACATTCCCTATATGCAGTGGCACGCTCGGCTGCAGAACCTCACTGCCAGATTGTTTCAGTCACCGGCTGTGATTTCCTCGGGAGAGGAAGTCAGGTGCCCGAAGGAACCAGGGTTATAAAGATCATATGGAAGTTCAGGGAAAAGCCAAAGATTCAGGGAAAACCTCACTTTCATTAGATAGACCCAGAATAGTCTGGAAACTACCCAGGGTCAGTTTCTGAGGAACTTCACGGTGTCCAAGAGGACCGCACTCCCAGCCCTTTCTGCAGCATATTGGGGCAGTACTGAAGATATTTCTCTGGGAGCAACAAAAGGACCTGTGTCAGCCTTGTACCCCACGTCTAAGTGCGGCCTCCTGGCATGGATGGTCAGGGCCTATGACCGTACTGAAGCAAGTGGGACAAGGAGAACTGCATCGGAGGCAAGGATTCACTTGTAGGGTGTCAGGGGACAGGTCTTCAGGCAGTAGAGCCTCAGAAAATTAAAAATTCAAGAAAATGGTAGAAGGCTTGTTGTTGTTGTTGTTGTTAGGTGCCGTCAAGTCCTATCTGACTCATAGCAACCATCATAGGGTTTTCAATGGCAAATTGATTCGGGATCCCCTTGGGAGTGGGTTCCCATGTCCTTGTGGTGCTGGAAATCGAAATCGGGACCACAGAGACTGCAGAGCAGCGCTTTCCTAACTGGGCTAAATCCCAGCCCATAGTAACAGTCTTAGGCCTATGAAAATTCAGCAGAACAGTATCCATATTAGGCTTCTGATATCAGACCAGTATCTGTATCAGAACAATATCCATATCAGACGAGCAAAATGAGGTCAGAAATTTCTTAGATTGTATTCTACCAAAATATGCTAGTTTTCAAGCTGGGGTTTACTTAGGGCCAATACTAATACTACTGCACACTACTATATCTGATTCTGGGAACAGAAAGGTTACTGCTAAATGTCACTAGGTGCTCAAGGAGTGAATCAGGAGAAATAACTTTTGTTTTTCTGTTCTCTTCTAGCACTGGGAGGCTGAACCCAGGGCCTTGCACATATTTTGCAAGTGCTCTCCCACTGAGCTGCACCTCTATCCCATTTTGTCCATCTTTTATGAGACAGGTTCTCGCTAAGTTTTGCAGGCCCCCTCTGGCCTTGAACTTGCAATCCTCCTACTTCAGCCTCCCAGGAATTACAGGCATGCACCACTGCACCAGGCATTAGCTTTCCTTTTTCTAACGTTCACCCCAATATGTAGGATGACACTCTTAAACTAGAACAAGTGACCATAAGTGAAATGAAGTGTGTGTGTCTTCACACACATGAAACAGTGAAAAGACAACTCACCTATAAGAGTAAAAGGTGAAAATTCCATTAATGTCGAGAGAAGCGCCTGCACCATAAGCACCCCCCTTTTCTCGAATTTCTGTGTGTAAGAATTTAGCAGTCATCAAATGTGCAAGGATCTTAAGACTGAAAATAAGGATAAAAAAATATAATTGAAGACAACATGACTGGTAGGAGATATTCTATATGATATAAGCAAGAAATGGGAGTATAATGAAGTGAAAATTAGAATAAGGAAATTGAATAGGAATAACGTTTGCATTCTGCATCTGCACATAACCACAAATCACAAATATTAAAAAAAAAACAAGCCTGCAACTGAGAACATATATAGACTTTCTCTTTACAGATTTTTGTAAACAACAATGTAACAACTATTTACATAGCATTTACATTGTATCAGGTATTTCAAGTAAGAAGCTGTAGGTAGGGTGTATGTGAATATATCATTTCACACAAGGCATTTGAACATTCTCAGATTTGGTACCTGCAGGGATTCTATAACTCACTGACCCCTTTAGATAATGCAGATGACTGTATATATTATGGCCCTTGGTTTTCTTTTTTGTAATGAAGAAGATCAAAATAACTAAGAAAAGAATGTGAGGAAAAACAATTTTCAAAGACCTGACTTGGATTATGGGAGTGGAATAAGGAAGGGTGACTTTGTTGTTAGGCACCATTGACTTGTGTCTGACTCATAGTGACCCTAGGTTTAACAGATGAAACATTCCCTGACACTGTGCCATGCCCAGCATCGTCACAGTGCTTCTCCACTATTCGTAGGGGTACCATGACCAACTGTTTCAGAAGTGGGCTGCTGAGTCCTTCCAAGCCTATAGCACCTATGATTCCCAGGCATCTCTTATCCAAGGATTAACGAGGTCTGAGCCCCTGCTTAGCTTCTGAGATCAGATGAGATCGGATGCCAGATGGTATGGCTGTAGACAGGAGGGTTGATAAGGGAAATCAAACAACTTTTCCTCAAAACACTTCCACCTAGGTTAACTTGTTACAATACTATATGTGGCACTTTTAAAATGTACTAAATTAAAAGGTCCCCACAGGTCTGTCAGTTCGCCATACTTTGAGGGCTACATGTTGCTGGGATCCTGAAAGCTATGCCACTGGTATTAAGTCAAACCGAACTCAACAACACCTAACAACAAAGTAAAAGGCGAATATTTTCATTCTGAAGGCCAATATACAAACGATCAATAAATGTCCCACATAAGAATATGGAAAAAGGAAAAAAAAAAAAAAGGAAATTAAAGCTCTTAGGTGGGGCTGGGATGAAGCTCAGTTGGTAGAGTACCACTCTGCACTTTCTGAGGACAAAAGTTCATCCCCAGCACCGCAAAATCGGGAGAAGGATGTGGCAATCTGTTCCTGAAACAATCCCTAAACAATCAATCATTGAAAACCCTGTGAGAGTTGCCAGGAATCAGACTTGACTCAATGGCACCTAACGACAACAACAAAGCTCTTATGCAGGTTTTTATAGGTAGCCCTACCTAAGAAAACAAAGTCTGTAATAAATCAAATTTCTATGAACAATGCTGATTTTCAACTAATTTCCCCTGTGGATGGTAATAGCTGAGAGTCTGGAAGAGGAAAAGGACAGTCCTCGAACGCATATTAATATGGCAGAAGAGCCACATCCAATGCTGTGGACAGTGAAACAGCACCCGACAATCCACAGCAAAGACGCAAGCCTGTTAATCACACGTGTGGTGAGCGTCTGCTGCTGACTCAGTACCCTGACTCATTTTTTGTAAAATACACGAGAGTCAAAAAGGTTAGATGAGAAATCAAATGGATGAAGGTCAGCCTGTTCCCCAAAGTCTGCAGTGGGTGATGTCACCATGGCTTCCTTTGGGTCCATGAGGAGAAATCACATATGCGGGGGACCAAGTGCCCCAGCGGGGCACCACAGGACGGAGCCTCCACCCTGGGGACTGAAGTTTTGGCCCATCTATTTTCTTCACAAATATCCACTATTTTTATATCCCATAAAAAAGATACATGCTCGCTGCTGGAAAATTATAAAACACAAACGAGAGCCATACCACTGTGGCATCAGGCATGGCACAGTGTCAGGTAGTGTTTCGTCTGTTGTAAATAGGGTCACTGTTAGTTGATCCTGACTCAACTGCACCTGACAATAATCCCACTACCGAGAAAGCCTCTGATAGCACTTTAGTGTTTTAGATATACATTTGTGTGTTAAACAGTGGAAATACGTGTCACCAGTTTTCGAAGGCACAGCATAAAGAAATATGCTGATTTTCTACACATGCAGTAATAATGTGCTAAGATCCGTGAGGCCATTTGAAGGTCCTCTGTATCTCGAAGCCTCCTTTCTCACAGCCTCAACTGCAGCTTCCTCTATCTGCCTGGAGCCTACGCTCCGTCACTCGTTCCTGCTTCCCTCACTGCCACTGGAAACTCCTCCCCCTCGCTAAATTTCTGACCTCAGTGGGCAGCGCAGAGCCTAACCACACCATGGAAGAACATAGAACACGCTGTCCGACTTCCAGATCGCCACCCATCACTTTCAGAGGTGCATCTGTGTGCGTTCCTGCCACCTCCAGGGCCGTGCAGGACAACCTGGCTTTTCTACTGCTGCCCTCGCCCCTGCAGGCTCCCTGCTCACATCCTCCAGCTGTCAATGCCTCCCTGCAACTCACTGCTGCCCACTTGCCCGGCGCCCTTCTTTTTCCCTGTGGCTTTGTGCTTTCTAAAAATGTCTTTGCTGACACTTTGGGGGGTTACTGGGGGTTTGATCAAACACATTTATCAGACAAGTCCAGACTCCAGTGCCCACCACAAAGAATGCCTTCTAACTCCTAACACGCATGACAGGCTTGGTTATTAATGTACAGACCCGAGAGAGCCCATTGCTGTGCCACCCATCCTTTACCTAGCATGGTCCGGATCCGTGTAGGGGGCAGTTCGGACACATTCACTAACGTAATTCACTGGGAAAGGCAGCGGGAAAAAGGTCTTTGTCACGCAGGGTGTGAAGGTCGGGTCCTGAGGGACACAGAGGAATGGGTCAGACCAGGATCTACGCAAACCAAATGCTACCCACAGGTGCTAAATCTGGTAGGAACTGTCTGAGGGACTCTTTCCCTGTGGGGGGCCACCAGCTACTCAACAGGAAGGCACTGCAGTGATGTCATTCCACACAACATTCACTTCTTTTTTTTTTTTTTTTTTTTTGTGGTACTGAGGATTGAACCCAGGACCTCGTGCCTGCATGTTCTGCAAGTGCTGGACCACTGAGCTGCAACCCAGCCCGTTTTTTTACTTTTTCAGACAGGGTCTTGCTAAGTTACACAGACGGCCTCTGCTCTGGAAATTCCGATCCTCCTGCCTCCACCTCCCGAGCTGCTGGCATTATAGACATGCGCCACCATGCCTGGCTACAACATTCACTTCTCAAAAGAACAGAACACTCCAAACTTGACACGCTGCCTTAAAATACAGTTAGTACCACATGCACAGCCTCTCCTCCCACACCACTAGTGCTGTAGCTGGTTGTCCAGGAACACACAAGGTTGCCATGCTCTATAATGAACCAGACCAAGCAGCATCATTAGGAAAACTGAGTGGGTAGAAGGGCATCGGCCCCACTGCTCAGCTGAGGGTTCCAGCACTGGGAGCTACGTTAAAATGAAGGTCAGCGGCAGGGCAACGAGGCCACATGGGGTAAGGGTGTTCCGACCACGAGGGCTCACCCAGGGGTCCACTCACTCCCCACTGTCTCAAGAGACAGGGCTCAGGGTGGCACTGACAAGACACAGCCCACCCCTAATGCTGAGGGTGTGGCTCAGCCCAGAACGGCTCAGACAGAGGACCGGTCATAGGCAGAGGGCGGTCAGACACAAAGAGACAGGGGCCAGCACAGGCCACTCTGCGGCCACACAGCCTGTGCTCACTTACTGTGATCAGCTTTCTCACCATCTGGGCGCCACTACCATCTGCACTTCCACGAGAGCCACCGGGCACTGGTTTCTGAAGAGAAAAGGTTTTAGGAGAAAAATCCAAAATTCACTTGAAATAGCAAAGAATATACGGATTTTCTGAAATTCACAGAACTAAGAATAAGTATCAGGGCAGATTTAACTGTTGTAAACAATGAATGTTTAAATGCTTTAATGAAGTGAAAAATTTAAACAGGTTTTTCTCAGACAATGAAAGTGGTCCTTGTTGTACATCATAAAGAAAAACGATTTTCAGATTTCTTTCCCATGTTTCTGCTCCCTGGTCATAAAACTGCATTAAACACAAGAGCTTCTATACATGAACAGGTTCTAGTCAGAAGGGCCCAAAGCAGTAAGCGGCTACCTTCATAGGGGCTGTACTCACTGGGGAGGCAGAGAGGCTAACAAGACAGGCGGGAGACAGGGAGATCAATCCACAAATGGAAGCAGGGGCATCAACAGAGATGACATTAGAAATAATGCCTGCAGCTGGGTGCAGTGGCACATGCCTACAATCCCAGCAACTCAGAAGGAAGAGGCAGGAGGGTCACAAGTTCAAGACCAGAGGCAGTCTAAGTAATTTACCGAAACCCTGTCTCAACACTTAAAAAAAAAAATGGCCTGGAGGTGCAGCTCAGTGGTACAGCACTTGCAATCAGGCAAGTGCAAACCCCTGGGTTCAACCTGCAGTACTGCCCCCCCCCCCAAAAAAAAAAAAAAAAAAAGAAAGAAAGAATGCCTATAAAACCTATGAATTGCCAACATTCTCCAGTGAGAAGTTCGGCTTCTTTACTGACACTAGTGAATCAGTGTAAAAGCAACTTTGTGAATTAATCAACTAGGTTATTAATAATTGATATTGTTCTAGAGAAAAATCCGTGAGTTTATGAGTCACAGTAAAAATTATTTTACCGTCTTGGGTTTTCCAAAGCCTAATATACAGCAGGAGACAGATTAAATTGGATCACCGTTTCTGGCTATTTTTATACTAGAATATCCCAAACCAAACCTGTTCTTTCTTATTAGGAGACTATTCTATGCAAAGTGAAGGCAATAGTAAGTGACCACAGGATTTAAACCCACAACAGGGTTAGAATTCACTTTGTAACTGGGTCACAGATAGGTCAGTACCTCATTTCCTCCTGAGTAATAATGAGGATATCAATTCCTACACATTATATCATTCTGAGAAGGAAGGAAGTTAATATATGTAAAATGAGAACCACATTTGATGCCTGGTAAGCGCTCAACAACCCCCAGCTCCATGGCTAGCGTTACCTCGACCACGTGTGGATGGACCGGACTCTGCTCCTTCTCACTCCTCCCAACGTTTCGAATGAAGTTCCCCACCTCCTTTTCTGCCTGAGACAACTGCTGAGGAGCAGCATTCACTGAACATCTGCTTAAAACATGTAGATATAAAACCGTTATTGCAAAAGTACAACAGTTTTAGTACTCATCATGTTTTGTATGCATAACAAAAACTGAGAAATGAATAACTTTCTTTTTGTGGAAGATGATACTCAAAACTGTTCAAAAGAAAACCAGTATCCCGAAGTGGAAATCATACAGCTGTCTCACTTCTCCTCTACAGTGCTCTCAAATGATCTAAGACTTTCACGTGTTTCAATGTGCTACAGCTGATGAACAGCCATTACAGCAATTCTGACTCTAAATTCTGTGTTATTCTGCGAGGCAAAGAGAACGAAGATAACACTAAGATGTGCCAACAATGCCTTCAGATTTATATTCTCGTAAGACTGAAAACTTAAAAAGTTACTGTTAAGAAAACAAATCAACAGCTTGAAAATATGAACTCATTGCTAAAGTAGAAATTTATACTATGAAGTGCCATAAGTTAGCATATTTTGAAAATATACTTTCCTATAACTCTTCCAAATGCTACAGAATCACAAATACTATCCTACAAAATTTACTTGAACTCTACAGTATATTGACAGGCCTATTTACCCTCCTTGAGCATAAAGCCTAAATTTATTTTAATTAAATTAGAAGCAAGTGTAATTAAATTAATACTAACTAGATTCTAGGCACTACACAGCTGCTTTACATATATTATTTCTTTTATCCCTTGTATTGAGCCTGCAAAGCAGGGTTTTATGGAGAAGGAAGCAGGGGGCCCAAGTGGTTAAGCTGCCCAGGATGGCCTGGGATGAAAGGCTGAGTGCTGGGTCAGGAAGCCCAAGCCAGGCCTGCAGGACACCAAGCCCCAGGCTCCACTACTGTGACCCACACAGTCTACCACTGATTCTCACACACTGACTGGGGAAAGAGACCGGGACGTGATACATAAAACAACAGAATCAAGTAAACATTTTCTGGATAGCTATTGTTGTTGTTGGTTGTTGGGTGCCATTGAGTTGCATTCCGACTCCTAGCGACCCTCATAGGGAATTCATGGCTGATTGTTTCGGGATTGCTTCAGGAGTGGATCGCCACATCCTTCTCCCATTATTGTGGTGCTGGGAATGGAACCCAGGACCCCAGAGACTGCAGAGTGGTGCGCTACCAACTGAGTTAAATCCCAGCATGATGAAAATTATTAATAATTTAAAAATGTTATCTATATTCAAATGTGAGGGCATAAAGCTAATCCTAAGTGTATGATCCAGCTTCTCTGTTCTATAATTGTACTTTGACAAGAAAGTGCACTTGTCCTCTGGTCTGGAGCAAGGTACCCCTACCTGGTGTCTCTGATGCCTTGTTCACGGTGCATTTGCTTTTGGAAGCAATATGCCTTTAAATGTTTTCCTGAATCTACTTTGCCTGAATCTACTTTGCAATTCTATAAAGAAATTTGTTGCTTTCTTCCCCACCTCTCACGACTCTTTTTAAACTTCAAATATTATTTCTTTCATCCTCATAGGAAATGATTTCTTAGTGTATTAGAACAGTTGATGTCTAGAATCAGTTCTGTAACTTACTCCTATATCAAACACTCTGTTTTGAATATGAATTTACATAATTTTATCCTCAAGTGAAAAATATCTAAAAGTTACACAGAACGGATCATAAGGTCTTGGTTTAGAGGCACACTCACGAGCCCACCTCATATGGTCGCAGATGAGTAGATAATTCTTGATCTGGCGGAGCTTGCTCAGGATTTCATTGACGTCCGTCATTTCTGCGATACTCCTCATCAGCCTCACCTGCCCCAAAGGAATCACACACACGAGACAGAGATGTGGGCGGGCCCCTCGGTCTGAGAAGCAAACACCCTTGAGACTCAAACCCCACCTGAGCAGGGGACGTGTGTGAATTTTGTGCCTGTGTGTTCTAACTACCAGCAGATGGAGGGGTGGTCTGGGCTGAGGGGAAGGCACAAAGAGGAAAGTGAATCAAAAGGGACAATTTCTCCTTGTGAAATCTGGTAATTAGAAATCAGAACTAAATTAGAAAGCTCCCTTTCTGAGATCAAGAAAACTTATGAACAAAGAACATTTTCAGCTCCGGAAGACACCCCTGAACCGGAACAGGAAGCCTCCCTTCCCAGTTTGCACCTGGTCCATGCCACTGAAGAGCTCCTTCAGGTCTCCTGCAGGCGTGAGTTTCTTGCTTGCTCTGATGGAGGCATAGAGATGCCCGGAGCCTGCGATTCCACTGGCAAGTTCTTTCGCAGTCCTCTTCACCAGCACCTTGAAGTGCTCCTCTTCTTCAAAGGAAGGGCTAAGGGAGATAGGAAATGAAATTGGCTCCTGGAGACCCACTGGTGCCCACTTCACTGTTGCAGAAAACTTATCACCTCCAAGTTCTCAGACTGTTTGAACATCCTCTGAAATTTTAGGCCACGGGAATTACAAGTAAAATCAAACTAGGAAAGTAGCAACCGACGAGTAAAATCTTCTACTATTAGACCTTCGCAGAGTATTTCAGAGTTACATCTCTGATGTACCACATGCATTAACAGCTTTTGCAAATAAAATTACTTCTTAAATATTTCACTCCACAGATGCATCATGTCTGGTAGGTTTCGATCCAGGCAGTGAGATGAGAAAAGCACACCCTAAATCATGGAAGAAAAAGAAAATACAAAAGAAAAATTAATTATGGTGTCATTTAAAAGACAAAGAAAGACACTGTAGAAACATATCTTCAGCTACAGCTGTGGCCTAGAAATATATGGCTACCTGCTCAAAGGTGTCCAGATCTGAGAGGTCAGGGAGCACCTGGGGGAAGACCGTCATGCCTCCCGTCTTCAGCTCGATCTGCTGAGCTTGCTGTCTGTAGTCAAGATTGCCGCAGCCCAGTCTGGTAGGACAAAGAAACATTTCCTGAGCGACAAAAGCCCTGGGTACTGGGTCACTGGTAGAATCACACATCCTGAATTACAAGTTAACTTATGATCACCCATAACCCCAGCTTTTCATAAACCCCCAAACCTCAAAAAACCCAGCTTTTATCCTTTAGAGTTTACAGAGCCTACGTGCCTTTTGGGATTCACACTCCACTCACTGCTAATGTGCCCTCTCCAGTAGCTGGAACCCAGTCTCTTCCACTCAGGAATTTCAGTTCCAGTGTCCTGGCCACTTCAGGCGGCTAGTGTCTAACACTAAAGATAAATTCTAAATATGCTTTTCCAGCCCTCAGCTTGTAAATGTTTTATAAATATTTTCTAATCTTGTCTCTGAAAACATTCCCATACATACTATGTTTGCTCAAATACCTGGTAGCTGTGGTGGGCAACTCTGAAAAATAAGCTTAATTTTCTAAGAAAATGAATACTTTCAGCCCTGATGTCAATGGGAGAAACACTATCACCAATACTCCTGACAAAGAAATGACATGAGCCAAGCAGACTGCAGTGAGGTGTTCTCTAATACTATTACCAAAGGACGTCCTCTGGGCGCTATTTAAAAAGGAAAAGGAAAAGAAAAGACGGGAACTTTCCATGAGTCAAATTCATCATTTTCCATGTGATCCAGTCCTCGGCCAGAGTGCAGGTCTCGTGGTCACATAGCACTCGGCAGCACGCAAGCATCACCCAGTGTGCGCCACGGTTTGGGTTCCCCCTATTTTCCTGATACAGAAAGAAAGCCTACAGCTCTGTCTACTGTTCACCCTGCCACCTTTGGCCTCTGATGTGGAGCAGGGTAAAGGGACACGTGCTGTGTGTGCACTCCGGCACGTGTTTCCAAAGAGATACAGCCCCCTGTTGATGGAGGAAAATAGCATCTGCACAGCTGGCTTATGAAAAGTGAACTAAGGGAGGAGGGACCATGTCACTTTTCCTCAGGGCCACTACAGGCCTGCGCCTTCCACTGAACCCTTAACCCTTCCTGGTCAGACACTGTTACGCATTTTCAAACTGTTAACAGATCCGTATCATTGAGACAGATGCATCTGTTACGTATTTCATACCAATTTTAACATAGCAACAAAATAGAATTTCCATGAGAAAACAAACTCTAGACAAATACATGGCACACTTTCCATGTATACTGAAATATTTTAAGTTTCGAAAAAATAAAATGATTCACTGAAAGGTGACTGCCACTGACTCTTCAGCACAAGATGTATACACACAGAATACATATATCAGTAAGCTGTATCAAGATGTGCTGAATCATGAAGACGCATGTCTGTTGCAAATCTGAGACTCACTTGGTAAGAACATTGCAGAAGAGGGGCACGTAGGGCCTCAGCTCCTCAGGGAGTGTGTTTAAGCTGCAAAAGGCTCGGAAATACACTATGCCATTGGTGGGCTGAGCACAGTACTGCACGGGGACTTCTCCAGCTAGAGAACAAAGGGATTAGGGTGTTACATAATCAGTACAATTTTAACCATTCTTAATATTTAATAAGGGACTGGGATTTAGCTCATTCGGTACAGTGCCGCTCTGCAGTCTCTGAGGTCTCAGGTTCTATTCCCAGCACCAGAAAAACAGGAGGATGTGGCAACCCACTCCCCAGGCAATCCCAAACAATCAGGCACTGAAAACCCTATGAGGGTCTTGAAGAGTCGGACACAACTTGAGTGCACCTAACAACAACAACAACAACAATATTTAATAATGCTCTGATTTATAGAGTTTTAAAATATTCACATTCTACTGATTACATAAATCTCTCTATTATACTTTCATGAAGATGAAAGACAGAAACAATCATTGAGACTCAGGTGATCCCCGCTTTCTGAAGACTGGGAGTGGAGGAGCAGTCATGCACTTCTGGCTTTGTAAGGGACACTGCCAGCATGACAGCTGGGCCTGACCACACTACCAGTCCTCAGTTTCCTTTGCACAAACCCTCCCTATAATCCCTGCAGCCCTGACCGGGTCATTTCCAACACCTGACTCCACTGTTCTACCCACTCTAAATGCTGCTCTTCTTCCCCAATGAGTCCGATCGGCCCTTTAGTTGTAACGCTTACTCCTTATCCCCATGGGGGCCCACGAAGCATGATATTCTCTAATGCACTCAGGACCCCATGGCCCAGGAGCATCTGCCAGTTTCTGGAGGGTGGCTGTGCTGGATTCCGTGTTGTTTGTTGTGGTTTAGATCTAAATGTCCCCCAAAGGTTATGTTTGAACCTTGGGTCCCCAGATGATGGGCTGTCTTGGAAGGTTGTGCACCTCTGGAGGTAAGACTCTAGTTTTGTGAAAGTGGGTCTTGGGGGTGGGCCTTTGGAGGTTTCCACCCAGAGCCCTGTCTCTGGCAGCTACTTCTTGACCACGAAGATGTAACATTGTCGGCTACAGCCATACAGCAATGCGCTGCCCTACAGTTGCTCTGCTGACATTATGGACGGACTGTTTAACGGTGAGCCCCCAATATGTATTTCCTTCCAGAAATTCGCTTCACTTGGTTTCTCTGCCATAGCACTGATGTACCACCTGTCTAATACAATGTCCCTACCCGGCCAGTAACCTAAGCCACAAGATGGGCTAAACCACTTGCTGCAGGTGGATTCATCTTCACTAATTTTTTTTTTCAGTACTACTTGGGATCAAACCCAGGGCCTTGTACATGCTAAGTGAGTGCTCTACCATTGAGCTGCACCCCCAGCCCTCTTCACTAATTCTTTTATTGAATGCTTAATGAGATTAGTGAATTATTTATTGGTGATAAGTGAAAATGGTAGGGGTTAAAAGATCAGTGAGATATTAACCCCAGTTCCCACTCATTCTCACATATACTCCTGCACAAATTCATCAGGGAGGCACCGTAGTAAAAGAAGGCCAGAGATGTTCCACAGAGGACAGTGATACTCAGAGTCTGAAACCCCACTGTCCATGGTACACATTAATGCACAACTCTATGATCAGACCTGTTGGGGATTTTTAAAACTATATCTCACAACTAGGGGTCCTCATCACAGCCTGAGGGGCTGACCCCTAGTTGACCCCAGGGCTCATCTCACTCACTCACCCCAGCGCCTCCCATCCAGTCAGCAAAGATGGCTCCTGGCCAGCCTGACCTGCCTTTACCACCATAAATTTGATTGGCTCCCCTCAGCATTTTCAGGTAATAACTGTCCCCACCTGGCAGGTATGTCAGTTTACCCGCTGTACCTGTCAGGTGTGTGCCCTGATTGGCTGAATCCCACCATGTGACCCCTTCAGGACCCTATAAAGTAGGGCTCCTGGACCCCCTTCACTCTCACCTCTTTGACAGTCCCTCAACTGCTACCTGAACCCCGTCACCTGGACCAGCGCTCCCTACTCCAGCAAGATCTCCTGGCAAGCCTCCGGGATCAAGCCTAGGGGCCCCGAACATCTGAAGGATTCTAGCAAGCCATGAAGAGTCTCCCAATTCCTCCCATCCTTGGGAAGTAGGGAGGTAGAGAAGGCGAGCTACAAGAGTCAAGACCAACTGAGCTCCAGGGAACACCGGTGGCTGTGGCTGTGCCTTTAAGGCTGAGCTGTACCAGCACTTAACCTGCAGCATTCCATGATGCAGGTCTAGAGCCAGCACTTAAAGGGTATAGAGTTCTGCTCTATAGGGGCTCCTTGCTCCTTGATCCTCATCAGGGGAGCACCCAATAAATCTTACCTATTCTTTTTACCATCAGAAGGTCTCCCGAGGTCCTTCGTTATGCCATCAGCCAATTGTTATGTTGAGGGTTTGGCCCTAATTTTAGCCGTGCTAGAACTAATACCCCAACACAGACCAGCAGGAACTGGTCATGCCACCCACAAGCTCAACATCAACACCTTCCAGGGTATTGATATTCCTCAGCCACGTGTCTCTTATGCTACCAACCAGAATCCAAAGTGAAATTAAGCAAGTCTGAGAACCCAAAAGCCCTTAGACCAGAGAAGAATCACCAGGATGAGACAGCCGGCTAACAGCGGCCTTCAACTCCCTTTCTACTCTCTATCAAGTTGCCAGTACCTGAACTTGGTGATGTGGTTCTTTATCCCTCCTCTTTCTCCCTTCTGTAGTGACAGTCAAGGTGAAGAGTTAGTGTGGGAAAGGGCCCAGAGGACACCAGTACCCTTCAGAGACCACGTATTAAACGTGATTAATCATCTACAGCAAACCCAGATCCTCACCTAACTCCAGAAGAGCCACATAAAATCTATTCCAGAAAACCACCACATTGAAGGTTAAGGCTAACAGTCATTTAGAAGGCAGGTGAAGAGCAAGGCTGTAAACGGGGATCTGCAACCTTTTCCTGGAAGATATCCAAAACACGGCCCTATTTCTCTTCTGGCAAATGATGTTTAACTTAACCGAGGACCCCAGGCACCCGTGAAAATGAGAAGTGGCAGTGACCTGCCAAGGACACATCCAGCTGTGTGAAGGGTATGCTGGGCTGGATGGCTGAGAGTTTTAGCGCTGGGAGATAGAAGGCATCTTGAGGTTTACTTTGCTCAGTCTGTAATTCTAAACCTGAAAAAGAAAAAAAGGGAGGAGGAACATTCAGTTTGTCACAGTCTTAGATCAGAATCAGCCAGCGTGGGTGGAGTGCGGGGACTGCGTGCACACTCCCGCACGAGGGGCCTTTGCCATTTCCCAGCACGCCATGGTCAGAGGCCCCAATCATGTGCTTCGCAGGTGCTCCTTGCTCTCACTCCCATGCTTCAGTTACTGAGCGGGCAGAACTTTGCTGGAGGATGGACATTTGCTCAAGACTGTATCCTCTGCCCTCAAATTATATACTGGATGGAATGAACATGTTTTTAAGAGTTTCCAAACCACTCTTTACTGGACTGGAAGCGATTCACTACTTAAGGAATTTTCACTACTTCAAGAAAAATTGTATTTTCCTTTATATTTTCACTAGGTAAAGGAAAATTCGTGTGTAGTCACAAAAATTTCATGAATTACAGCAATGTTTAAAAATACATTTCCTATGATTGATCATCCACTCATTGAAATGGAAGAAACTCCTTCCTCTGGGAATGGCTCTTCAGAACCACGTGGCCCATGGGAAGAGAGAACCAGAAAGGCCCTGGCAGTATTTGAGGACAGACCTGAATGGTGCTTGTGTGAAAAGGCGTCATAATTTAAAATTCAGCAAGACAAGTGCTTTAAATCACATGCATGGCCCAGTGCAGACTGTTGCAACGAGCAATCATTTTAATTCCCAATCACAATGAACAATAACCTGCCTTAAAAGGAGAAGTGAGCCTGGCCAGATGGCACACACCTGGCATCCCAGAGACTTGGAAAATACAGGCAAGAGGATCCCAAATTTGAGGCCAGAGAGGCAGTTGGTACAACTTAACAAGACCCTCTCAAGATACAAAGTGAAAAATGGGTGGGGGGTTGCAGCTCAGTGGTTGAGCGCTTGCAAAAAGCATGCGTGAGGTCCTGGGTTCAAGTCTCCAGTATCCACATCAAACATGAACTCTTCAGATGCCCAATAAATATTTGCTGATTGAAATAATATTTGTTTCCCATGATTAACTCATTAAAAAAATGCAAAGTTCACTGGATCTGGATGAATGGTGGGGAATTTATTATCTAGCATCAAATGAAACATCTGACCTCTTTCATAGATCTGTTGCTTGTCTTCCTGGGAGAGGGAATCAACCTTTTGCTTTAGTTTTTCTGTTTCCAGCTGTGTTTGTTTCTCATAGTACTTGTCGTCTGGTTTCATTGACAAAGTCAGCTTATGCTGATTATTCTGCAACAACCACAGTGACACAAAAAAATTAAAACAAGATTTTGTTACACTAAATTCTAACATATTGAACCAGCCTCAAGTGGCGTGATCTTGGACCTGTAGTTCCATTTACCCACTTTTTAAATAACAGAACTTACCTCAAGGGTTGTTTTGCAGATTCAAGTATATAAGCTGTATAAAATCCTTACACTCATGTGGCTGTACAGTAAGTACAGGACTCATATATGGTATTATTGCTGTTACAATTATTGCTATAATCACTGTATTTTCAAGAAATGCATTAATATTCAACCACTATTTAACATCTTAGTTGAAAGAACTACACTATCTAATATTACGAGTCTTTCATTTTAGTTTAAAGTTAAAGAATTCTGTCTTAATATTTGTCTAGTGTTCACTATCCTATTAACTTTGTAAAGGCAGGAACTAAATTTTTCATTCATTATTTTGTAGATAATTTAGATAAAACAGACATAAATCCAATGTAAAAATACATTTTAGGTGATTTAACATGTTTCTCTTATGCATTTCAATAGTTAAACATATTCTCAAAATGCTCACTTATAATACCACAGAAAGCAAAAATCACAATATAAGGAAATCTTGTAATAAAAAAAAATCAGAGGCAAAAAGATTAAATCATGTTCCATGTGCAAAATGATGGCACATATTAAAATATTTACCTTTAAAAACAGGTAACAATCAGACCCATCAGTGATACATTTTGAAATGTTCTACCATAGTAATGAATATATGGCAGAAAACATACGACCAAGCAGACATGCCTAGAAATCTAGGAAAACAAATGAGCCAGCATCAAAGGAATTCAATCACATAAAAAATGTACACATACATTCACAGAAAAAGCCAGCTATCAACTTGCATTACAACCTGGAAAACAGAACTTAAGTTCATGTAACCACTTACACTTCAGTTAGAAACAAAACTTTATGTCAGCCATTCATTAATGAAAATTAATTTTCTTATAGATTATGATCTTTGACTATTTAGGAATCCAACTTTAAAGGTATAGACATAAATCCTCCAATTTTCTTACCTTAAAATATTGTTTTACTTTTTCTTGCAAAAACATTGGATTATCTTGAAGACACTGCCTGAATCTAGCTACGTTATTTCCCATCTGCAGGAGCTCCACAGGATCCCCATCATGATTCCAGCAAGAAGATATGTACTAGAAGGGAGAGTGTGAAAACCACAATGCATATCACACAGACACTGTTTTGTCACACAGGTTCAACACTGCCATGGTAAACGTCAAAGGCAAGACATTCGATTCAGATCCTACTTTGTATATTTAAAAGCACCAGTGATGATTGCTTATGACAAAATTTAAGTCATCATTTGGTTGGTGGGAAAAAAACTCATTTTAATCCTATTTTGTTCTTACAAAATAAAAAATGCAGGTTTACATTATTTCTAGGAAAGATCATCACCAACAGATTACCATTTGCCATTAATCCCTCTCCATGTAAAATGTTCTGTATAAATCTTTTTCACCTAACGAGATATCAAAAAACCAACTAAGTAAGCTATTAAAAAACCAAAAAATATAAAACTTTAAATGTGCATCTAATCCAAAATACAATATTAATGTATATTTTTAGTGCTATCAAGAATCACTAATTAAAGGAAAAACAAAACAAGACCAAAACGAAAGTGGCTGAGAAATCACATACTGCTGCCAGGGCAAGTCCAAAACTTTTATAATGATGTTTCATATCAATTTCCACTTTCTGAAGTAGCGCTTCAATCCGATCATCTTCAAATCCTTTCCTAAAGAACACAATTAATATCTGAGGTGCTGAAAAGTTTCAGAAATCTAAGATAGTAAAGATAATTTTCAAACAACTGACTTGAACTAATATATACTTATGATACACACAGAAAGCTATCAGTGGAGAAGGCTCCGTCCTCTGCCCACATAACGCTCCAGAATGAAGGCTAAGGGAAATCATTACAAACAGCCACACTTACTCAACTACTTCATCAATGGTTCTGTCTATAAGGTCTCTGACAGTCTGGATGTCTTTCTCTGCAATCCCCTGCAGGCCAACACTGAAGTATGCCTCCCTTGTCTTGCCATGATAGCTAGAATAGAAGAACACATTATGCATTAGAATCCACATGTCTTCACCACTCATACATAATATGCTTTATGTCAAGATCAGGACTAAGAACTTTAAACTCCAGGTCTGAGTGAAGACGGCTCATTAAAGCAATATCCTTGGTTACCCACATGTCACATATAATTAGTCAAGTGTACATGAATGGCTTTTTAAATACTTCTAAAAGATCAATACAATTTAAACTTTTGAATGAGTGGGGGTACAATAAATCTAGAAATAGAGCAATGCTGAGTTCTATCACCTCTTAAAACTTTCAAGAAAATTTAATGATGTGATTTCTCAAACAAGAAACAAGCAAATGGAAACCTGAAATCTTGCAATAGATAGTTTTATTTATTATTACTTACTTCCTTATTTATTTATTTTCTTAAGGTCTGCTTCGGGAGACACAAATAGATTGCCCTGGAACCACCATTTAAGGCAGAGATCCCTGTTATGTGCAGGGAGCTGTCCTGTACTAGATACCAACATCACCCCTGCCAGTTTAAACAATCAAAAATGATGCAAACATTGTCAAATGTCTCAGGGGGCAAGGCAATTCTTCCCCAAACTGAGAACCACTGATCTAAACTGGCAACAGAACTTACCCAACACTAGGAGAAAAGTCTGTGCCAAGTCCAGACCCAATTAAGGCTTTGTAAAAGGGGGAAGTGGGCCCAGAAATCAGGAGAGAAGACAGCAGGTTTAATGTGAAAGCTTCAAATATGTCCGTGATGCTTCACCGAGAAAAGAGACAAGGGGAGAAAAAAAGGAGAAATTATTACTGTTTGTAAATCACTTACAATCACCACCAAGCCAGGACAGAGATGCAGAAAGCTGAGGCAGGAGGATTTGAGTTCGAGGCCAGAGGCAGCCTGTGTAACTTAGTGAGACCTTGTCCCCAAAGAAAAATATTAAACATGAGTTGGGGGTGTAGCCCAGTGGTAAAACACTTGTAAAACATGTGCAATGGCCTGGGTTCAATACTCCCAAGAACTGCAAAAAAGAAAAAAAATTAAAAAAAAGAGGAAGAAAATAAAGTCACCACTAAGCTGGGGGTAGGGGTACATGCTTCTAATCCTAGAGACTCAGGAGGCAAGGGCCAAAGGATCCCGAGTTTGAGGCCCGAGGTTATCTGCATAACCAGCCAGCCCATGTCTCCAAATAAAAAATGAGAAAAGGGCTGGAGGTGCAGCTCAGTGTTAGAGAACTTGCAAAGTATGCAAGGCCCTGGGTTCAACTACCTGTAGCACAAAAACAAACAAACAACAAAAAAATGGGGATGCTATATTAATACTCTGATCTCCAAATAAGGGCTGGGATTTAGCTCAGTTGGTAGAGCGCCACTCTGCAGTCTCTGAGGTCCAGGGTTTGACTCCCAGCACCGCAAAAATGAAAGAAGGATGGGGCAATCCACTCCCAAGGCAATCCCAAAACTATTAGCCATTGAAAACCCTATGGGTGTCACTATGAGTTGGTAACTACTCGATGGCACCTAGCAATCTCCAAATAAAGCTCTACTAGAAATTCTTAAAATTCAGTTTATTTTAACAGTGATATGGGCAAAATAATTTTTTCTTACATACTTGGATTTCTTCTTTTGAGAAGGGCCAAACTATAGAATTTATTTAATACCGAATGTCATTACATGACACTTTGCCAAGTCCTTCGACATATATTACTTCAGTATGGTTACAACATCAACTTAACGCCATAAAGCAGACAAGAAACCAATGGTGAGGTGGAGCAACACAGCTGAGTTGTGCAGACACTGAGCTACAGCCCGAACTTGGGTGGGGAGGGCAGAGCCCACCTCCCTCCTTTGCCAAACGCTGTTCAAGGCACCAGTTCTAACCTGCTCTCTGCACAACCTCAAGAATTGCAAAATTGTGGGTGTGGTGTATTTTTCTGAGGCAAGTGCTCCTAGTCATCTTCTCCCCTTGAAAGGAGCCTGTGTCCCCACAAATGTTACCAACTGCTGTTTTAAAGAAAGTCTTTGGAGGCGTGTAACTTTAAAATACAGTAAGTAAAGTAGTTTTCTTGCAGATGGGTACCAAATATGATGTTCTCTCATGTCCATTTTGGATGTTGATAAAAACTTTACTGACATTTTGTTCTCTATTTGTAAATCTTGCTTGACTACTGAAATCTTGTTGTTGTTGTTGTTATGTGCCATCCAGTCATGTCCAACTCATAGCAACCCTCATTAGATTTTCAATGGAGATTGTTTCTGGATTGCCTTGGAAGTGGGTTGCCACGTCCTTCTCCCATTTTTCGGTGCTTGGCATCGACCTCGGGACCTCAGAGACTATAGAGGGGCACTGTACCAACTGAGCTAAATTCCAGCTCTACTGAATCCTAGCTATATGCTAATTAATGTGGAATTTCCCTCTAAACCTCTAACCTGGACACTTTCCTACTTTTCTCTGGCCAGCATGAACTTTAACAATGCATACTTACTCTGTTAACAGAAAGCTAACGCTGACAGTTGTTTGTTTAGAGGCATCCGTCGCATGTGAGTCCAGGCCACATGTTATCTGGAATTCCCTCTGCAAAATGATGGGTTGTTTTAAGTAGGCAAAGTGTCTGAGCGGTTTCAAATGGCTATAGGTTACCTGAATTCATAACATAGTCTAAAAGGGCTGAGGGTGCAGCTCAGTGATCGAGCTGTTGGCCTAGCATGCACGAGGCCCTGGGTCTGATCCCCAGCACCATGAGAAAACAAGATGGGCTAAGACGTGCTTTTCACAAAGTTAACATTCCTTTTCAGCAAATAATCCTTCTTTAGTCCTCAAGATTTCTTACACTGTATAGCCCGCAACATTTCACAATATTCTAGAAGTACACAGATCGAACCCTCATTTCAATATACTTAACAGGCAGGAGGAGAACGGATCAAAACTGGACAAGGCACTTACAGGCTGATCCCAGGCCTGCTGGGCTGGCACTGTGGTACTTGGTTCAATCTTCTGAAATTTACTCAGTGCTTCCTCGTGAATTTGTTTCAGGTGCTGTTCTAACGGAAAATTACCGTAAGTGAAGAACCTAAAATTTTGAGAAACCGTATTAGTCTATTTTGGGTTCAATGATAAGAAATCAACACTGATGAATTTTTGCATAAAATGGAGGAAAGGTAGGCTACAACAGCTGTTATCCATACTAAAGTGAACGTCATATAGCAATATGTTTTGATTTCCCTTAGTTTAACTAGGAACACCAAATAGAAGCTTTAGCCTTTTTAATAGAATAGGTAGTTGAAACAAAACACAAATCATGCAGAAGGACTTAATTAAACATAAGTGTAGCAAATATTACTCTTTGGTTTCACTTTAAATTTGCTACAAAAGCATTACAAAACCCTAATAAGATATTTTTAAAATATTCTATAACATTAGCTATAGCAATATCATAATCCATTTAGGACTGACAGACAGAAGTTAGGAATTTGATATCATTTACCATTAGGCTAAAAATCTCAGATTATAAATGTTTTTTTTTAAATAACAAATTTATTGTCAGAGTTGGTGGCACATGCCTATCACCCCAGCACTTGTAAGGCTGAGGGAAAAAGATCATTAGTTCCAGGTCAGCCTGAACTATGAGCTATCTAAGGATACCTAGTCTCAAAAAAAGGGAGAAAAGGAGGGAGGGAGGGAGGGAGGGGGGAAGAGAGAAAGAGAGAGAGAGAGAGAGAGAGAGAGAGAGAGAGAGAGCAAGCAAGAGAGCACATTTATTCAATCAGAGGAAAAAAGGTTACAATGCCAGAGTTGAACTTTTTCTTCATTGTAGTCTGTGTTATGACTGAAATTTGGGTAACTAATATCTAAAAGGTCCTTTAAAAATTTTATATTCTAGGATTCAGTAGGGTAACTAATATATAAAAGATCCTTTAAAAATTTTGTATTCTAGGATTCAGTAACAAATGTAACGCTCTAAGGGTTTCCATAATCCACTAGCAATTAGCATACCCAGCATCCATACTCTCTGCTTTGTCAAAGAACTCAGCTGGGAAATGACCACCTAAGGAGCAAGAGCGGGAAGAGCCTGAGGGGCCAGGAAGGGGGCCTGGATAGGAAACCAAAGAAGTCATTGAAGACTAAGAAACAGAGCAGAACTTCCACAGGCCACAGTTGAGGCAATTTGAGCAAAAAAATAAATTAATAGCTATATTCCATATGATCATACAACCTCAAATGTATATATATATACACACATACATACATAAATATATATATGTACATATACATACACACACACACACACACATATATATATATATACACGTAGATAGATAGATAGATAGATAGATAGATAGATGTTGCTAGGTGCTTTCGAGTCAGTATCTGACTCACAGAGACCCTGTGTCCAACAGGTCAAACAGTTTTGTCAGTGCTTCTCTGATGTTCATAGGGTTCTCAATGGCTGATTGATTTTTGGGAGTGGGTTGCCAGGTCCATCTCCCAAGCCTACAGCACCTGGTGTTCCCAGGTGGTCTTCCATCCAAGTACTAACCAGGCCCGACCCTGCTTTGTTTCCGAGATCTGTCAGGATCAGAAGCCATAGGGCTATGATTGCAGGCCCAAATATATACACATATATATATATATTTATATATATGTGTATGTATGTGTGTATATATAAATAAATATGTATATATAAATATGTATATATATAAATAAATATGTATATATATGTGTGTATGTAAATATATATATAAATATATATATACATATATATATATATATATATATATATACACACACACATACACACATACATACATACATACACCAGTATATAAAAATATTTCCATGAGATCATGATGGTACAAAAACCAAAGCAAAACAGAGAGGGCACAAAAGCAAGAAAGAGAGTAAAGAAAGAAGCCTCCTTCATCATCGCTGAAGGTAGCGCTTGCCACCACCTCTTCTGTAAGACTCGGCTTCCCGGAGGGACACCGTGTCTATCCAAAGTGTTCCCAACGAGAGACGGAGACCTGAGCCGCTGCAAGAGCAAAGGATTTTATTCTCCGACGCATCGGGGTCTGCCAAGCCCTTTTGAACCGGAGACCTCAAAATGCAGAAGCGAGGGTCTTTTATGCCCTTACAGAAGCAAAATGGCGGGTTAGCTGACTGGTATAACTGTGATTGGTCACATTGGTTGACTTATAAACTGATTGGTTAAATCAAATAGCAAGGCACTCGCGGGAAGGGGGAAGGTTTCGGCATTCTGAGACGTTGATACAGCTTAAGATAGCTTAGGACCTCCCAAATTGGGAGGGGTGGGGTCTCTCTCTGAGGCAGTGGAAAAATTTTCTTAGCCTGATCTATAAAATGGCTTTTCTATGGCTAAGCTGGGTCCTTCATCTTCCACTAGAGTTGAAAAGCAGCAGCCCCCTGCCCTTGCATCAGACATTATTGCAAGGATAACCCAAGGCCCCAGCTGATAAGTGTAGCTAAAACTTGGGTTTTTGTTTGGGTTTTTGTTTGGTTTTTGTGTGTGGTTTTACTACCTTTGGGGTTTTGTGTTTCATTTAGAAGTCCAGCTAATAGATGTGGAAGAAGAATGAGGAAGCTTCACAAACTCTAAGTAAAGATGTGGGTGACAATCATCTATAGGCTGATGAGGAATTCAATCAACATTCACAGGGGACCAGCATCTCCATGACCAGACACCTGTTGTTATGAGGAGAAAGCAGACCTTCACCACGCAGAGGCTGACCATCCCCCTGGCTCCCCACCGACTTGAGCATCTCCACTGCTGCGTGAGTAGACACCATGGGGCCTGAGGGAGGCCTCAGGGGCCACTGAACACCGTTGAAGGACTCCGGTTACAGCGCTCAACCTGATTCCACCTAGCCTTTGAATGCACCCTCCAGTGCTGGAATATCCAGGGACAGGTCAACCACACCACAAAGGAGGAGCCAGACAGCCCAGCCAGGGAGGAAGCCCAGAGGAAGCCTGCCCTCCAGCGGAGGACACTCAGGACACCCTGAAAGACTAATGCTACGTGCGGGCCTCACCTCCATCAAACCAACATCTGGGGGACAGTGAGAAGAGCTGAATGTAGAATAAGAAACAGGTGGTTTTAAGAGAGTATGTTTTATTTTGTTAAATGTGAAAATACTATCTTATTTAAGAACATATTCCTATAGTTAAGGGCCACAGGACTATTTAGAGAGAAGCAATTATGCCTGTCATTTATTTCAGAAATGCCAGCCAGGTGTATCTATCAATGTGGTGTTTGGGGGTTCAGGGTTCTAATCTACTTTTCTATGGACTTGAATGTTTTTATAAGTCAACATTTTAATTTGTTTCTACACAAAATTATCTCACAAGGGTGATTTTATGTTAGGATTTATTATAAATATAGTCCTGAGTGTTGTGTTAATAGTTGTATATGAAATACACAACCTGATAGAAAGTATGTAATATTCAATTAAAGGCATCCACCATTTACTTCTATGTGCCAAAGGCAGAGCTTGAAACTCTGTAAGAATGCTGAAAATCAGTGCTCCAAATTGGTTGCTGTCCTAGGCATTCCCATTCCACATTTGATGAAGCTCTGACACAGAGGCCAGGGCAGGGGACTGGGACTGTCCACCTGGGAACCTCTACAGGCTGCTGGAAACCACCATGCTGTGCCATCTGAGGGTTAGAGCTGCACAGGTTTAAAATGAGTGTCACATGGGCAAGGTTAGGCAAAGACCCTTACCGCGATCTACACAGTCCTTAAACTAAAGGGGAGGGGCCATGTCATTGAGTGTAAGAATGCACGCAAGTCAATCCTGGATCCACCATTAGACCTTTAGAAGGAAACCTTACCTAGCATTGCTTGGGTGATAGTGCGTGGCGTGAAACTGTTTAAGCTGCTCCCACGTGAGATCTGGGATGCACAATGGGTCGCCTCCGGAGATCACCGAGTAAGTGTGGTCAGGAAGGAGCTTATTCTGGAGGTGCTGTTCGAATATCTTCTTATTACTTGCCTGGAATGTGGAAGGAAGGAACGAAGGCAGGAAGGAAGGAGAGAGAAAAGAAAGAAATGTAACTACAGTCATGTGCCACACAACAACATTACTGTCCACGATGGATCACACACACAACAGTCCCATGTCGGGATATGGCCTACGTGTGTAGCACACCGTGCCATCTGGGTTCGTGCAAGTACCCTCCGTGATGTTCACTCCACAACAAAACTGCTCATCAGTGCATTTCTCAGAGCCATTATTAAGCACGTGTGGCATACAACACACTATTCTGATCCAGGAAATTAACCCCCTTCTGGATGACCTGCAATCCCTTGCAATCAAAACCATCCTAATGGTAATCAAGGCCAGTCAGGCAATGGCTATTTAAGTTAGCATTCGGTTTACTCCTAACCTGTACAGGGGACCCAAGCCTGGTTATCTCAGAGAGGAGCAATGTGCTTCTCATTGTGCCCTGGGGGGAAAACAGCAGAAATCAAGACCAGGACAGTGGAAAAAGGATGGATGCGCTCGCATTCCTTTGTCCCACCAGCCATATGCACATAAGGACGGGGGTTTGAAGATGCCTTGGAAGTAATCATACTAGAGGGGTATGAATGGGTGTGAAAACGTCTGCCCACTCAGGAAGGCCCCAGAATGAGGTCAGGGTTTAGGTTAGGGCCAGGGTTTTGTATCAGGGACCACACAGGCCACCCAAAGCACTTCAGAGAGAACAGGGCAGCCCAGGTCAGCCTTCAAAGAGCCCGAGTATGAAGCCTGGCCCTTCTGTCCTGGATGACCTCTGCTCACAGCCCTGACTCTGGCTCATTGGAGAAGTTATTACATCAGGTGAGAATACTAAAGGAAATAATGAAATGTTAACAATCTTTGACACAGCAGGGTTGCAAAACGCGGCACGGGAAAGATGATCTTAACACAACAGACACAGCAAATGAACACTTACAAACCCTCTCTTCATCTCGTTATAGACATTTCCTTTAAAGATCAGGGGGGTCTGGGGGTCTTTCGGATCCTTGTGCTCCAGTCGCCATCCCTCCCGCCTACACAATGACAAAGTGGATAAATAAAAGATGGCAGTGACTTTCATACAAAATCTGAGTCCATGAATGAATCATTACGTACCAGAAATCCAGTTCCCGCAAGCGTGGAAAAAAGGTTGCGTCCAAGTACACGGAGAGGAGGTTCTGAAAATCCGTGGGATTGTGTGTGACAAATGGATACAGGATTAAATCACTAACTGTGTGAAAATGAAAAGGAGGATTTTAAAATTCAAGAGATGCCTACAAAGATTATTTACTTTTGAGACTCACTTCCCCATTATAGTAAGTTTTAACTATCAGTGGAACAGAAGGTAGCAATTCCGTGTTATGGATCCAGACTGCATTACCTACTGCAGCTCATCACTCAGAGCCGCAACCTGCCCAGACCCAACTCCAGGTCTTCCCTTAACAGACCCTACTACTAATTCTTCAGTGCCTTTCATTCAGTTCAAGTTCCTCCATCGAGATTTTCGTACACCGGGGAAGATGACCTCACACTCTACCCACACTGATTTAATCTACTCTTTAATCTCACTCCTCCATTGAATGCTCTCTTCACATCATCAACCCATTCACCATTCTCAGACTTCCTAAAAGTAAAGTCAACACTGACATTCATTATAGCATTAAGTAGACACCTAATGTAGCAATATTCCCAAAACTGTTGTGAATTTTCAGAAAAACCTCCCGTATCTTTATTCAAAAATTCCAGGTTTTATAATCTGACCTTACTGTGGCTTCTCTAAAGAGCTAAATTGTTTTTTTGCTGGCCACAGTGGCTCACACTTATAATTCCACTGACTTGGGAGGCAGCCTGCATTACCTAGGAAGACCTGTCTCAAGATTAAAAATAAAAAATGGCCTAGGGGTACAACCCAGTAGTAGAGTACTTACAAAGTATTTGCAAAGGCCCTGAGTCCAAACCCTAAGTGCCACAAAATAAATAAATTAAATTTTAACATCTTTCAAGTAGACCAGAGATTTGTAAAGCTTAATTCTTCTATATTTATTCCTGGGCTGGGATTTAGCTCAGTGGATAGACCGCTGCGCTGCAGTCTCTGAGGTCCTGAGTTCAATTCCCAGCACCGCAAAAATGGGAGAAGGGCCTGGCAATTCACTCCCAAGGCAATCCCGAAGCACTCAGCCATTGAAAACCCTATGAGGGTCGCTATGGGTCGGATACCGACTCGACAGCACCTAACAACAACAACAACAATATTTATTCCTATTCGTGTTTGTGTCTGGCAAACTCCACATGATTTTGGCTCAGGCCATCAGTCTTACCTGTATAAGCATTGATAAAAGTATATAACGACCTGTTCGACATTTTCTGCATAACATGTAGAATTGGGTATTTCTGAGAACCATGAAGGACCATATGCTCGAGAACATGTGCCACACCAGTACTATCCATGGGAGTAGTGCGAAACTGTACGCTAAACCAAGGAAAAGAAGGATAAACCAAATGGCAAGGTTAAGCTTAATATTGTCCAACAAAATTCCTCAACATGTGACTGCCTCAGATTATTAAAAGTAATTACTTTAATATCACAATCTTTTAATAAAACATTTTTGGATTATGTCTGAAATTCATTCAGGCTACAAAATTTTAACAGATTCAGAGGAAAAAGAATTCATACAATCTTTTCAGGATGCTCTAGCAATAAAAGTAAATTATTAATGAGATTAATATTTCATTATGAGATTATTTTAGTCTACGTAATATATGTGGATGTTTTAAAAAGAAGCTTTGAAGAGTATCTTCTTAAAATGCACTACACACCTGAAAAAATTGTTGGTGTCTTCCCTGGCTAAGTGTAAGTATCTGGCTCCTGTGCTGTCATGGCTGAGTTTCACAGCGGTCAGGAGCAGTTCAGGAACCGATGTTACCTGTGGTAAGAAGAAAATTATGAGCAGCACAACCTAAGTAGACTGGTTAACTTCAGCACAGAGAGAACTATTTTTTCTCATCTTGCAAATGAGGAAATCAATACCGAAAAAAAGGCTGATGACCAATGAAAATTTCTTTTTTTTAATTTTTTTCTCATGGTATTGGATATTGAACCGAGGGCCTCATGCTTGCATGCTTTACTGGACCACTGAGCTGAACCCTCAGACCTTTGTTTTTTTTTTTTTTTTTTTTTTACTTTTTGAGACAAGATCTCACTAAGTTATGCAGACTGTGCTCTGGTCTCAAATTGTGATCCTTCTGCCTCTGCCTCCTGAGACGCTGGGATTACAGGAGTGCGGCACCATGCCCGGTTCAATAAAAAATATTAAGAAACAAAAATAAAAGAAGTCTGACGAGAAGGTACTCTTTTTATGTCATTGCCTACTATTTTCTAGGTACTTCCTACACATGTCACGTGTAACACTCTGAGAGACACATTTTCATCCCTATTTACAGAGTGATCACCACAGAGCCAGGATTTACCTGGTATCTGTGCCCTTTTTAATATAATTAAATATATATAATTTAATGTAATTGATTACTTAATACTAATTGTCAATTATTAATTAGTTAATGATTTATTAATTTAAATATAATTAAATATAACGACTCAAGCGCAAGGTCTGCCGTGTCTCTGGTTTTTACATAAACCACCTCGTTTAATGCTCAGAATGACCCTGGAGGGAAGGCCCATACAGAATGAGTCTTAGAGGCTCAGAGTGGAAGGCTGCTCCTGGGAATAAACTTTGCTTCATCTAGTGGAGTATGGGCCCTCAGGGATAAGCTGGGGTTCTCACTAGCTGCTTGTCTCTAGTGGGAGGATCCCATGAATGCAGCCTGCGCTTTTATAATACTAGGAAGGGCCAGGAAGGTATAAAAGCCACCATAGAAATGAATGACTCCTTTCTTCCCAGGAGCGGGCAACAGAAGAGAGGGGACTCAGGGAGTCATCTCTTGCTTCACTAAGCCTGCACCATCTTTCATACTGAAGAAAGTGTCCTGCCTTCCAACGAGGCAGCTGGACCTCTTTCCTCTGATCATATACCACATTGTTGTTATTACGCGCTGTCCACTCGGGTCCAACTCCTAGAGACCCCATGTACAGAAGAAGGAAACACTTCCGACACTGTGCCATTGCGGCACTCTCTCATTGCTTCTCTGCTATTCAGAGTTTTCAATGGCAGATTGTTTTCAGAGAGGGCTGCCAGGTCCTTCTCCCTTTTTTGCAGTGCTGGGGACTGAACCCGGGGCCTCAGAGAGCGCAGAGTGACACTCTACCAACTGAGTTGAACCCCAACCCCTATCATATGCCATACTGCTGTGACAATCACAACAGGGGCCATGAAAGTGACCTGTCTCTTCTTCCACAGGAAGTTACTGGCAGAGCTGTGGGCCTGACTTACAGGACCTGGCATACAAATTGAGCACACAGTGGTCTGTTGTACCCATATAATCTATGACTGGCAAATTACTCCTTATGATTCCAAGTTTACTGTACTTTACATAGATGATCAGTGTATTTCAAAACCAGCAGACACAGTGAGATGCCTAATCAAAGCTTTCAGGGTAACTATTTTCAAAACAAGAATCATGGTTGGTCAAAACACAACTTTTTTAATGGGAAAAATAAACTAAAAGAATCCACCATTCGGAAGAAGGTCGTTCTTAACAGTAACTTGTACTACAAATCCAACTTCTTTGCATGGCCTTTAAGGGATGTGACAAATCTCTGACCCCCTGTTCATGACTCAAGGTGCCTGGACCTTATCTGGAAATCCCTTGAAACTCTGGCCTTGCTCATGTCCTGCCTAGAGACAGATGACTTGCTTTCTTAGATGCCACTTTCACCCAGAGCTCTTTCCTCTCCCATCACCAGCATCGTCACCCCCTCTTCCCCTCTGCTCTCCTTCCCTTGCCCACAGCACTTTGCATGAAGTTCCTCACGTTTCTTATGGCCATTCACCATGCCTCCTGTTACAGCTGCCCCCGAGGATTTCTAATGTGTATGTTGTGTGTATCTGCATCAAATACAGCACAAAGCCAACAACCAAGTATCTCCAGTGCAGATTTTTCAATTATTACCTTAGGTAAAAAAGCAGTGTGAAAGTTTAAGCCAAAAACACAATATAGGAACCAACAAGATCCATTTTAATATTAACCAAGGAAATACTGGTCCACAGGCTCTTCTATAGAATTCTGAAATCCAAATGGATCAGCAAACAACATTTCCACATAATTACAAAAATCTGATGACAACACTCAGAGACCTGGGTCTTTTACTGATCCCACCCAGAGGGGACCATTTCATGCAGAAACACTGGAGTGTAAGATTACAAAGACCCTGTTGGAAGTGTTGCTTCCTAAAATCTGAAAAGTTGCTCGGCCTTCAAGGGTACAAGTAAAAGCCTGGGGATCATTTCATTTGTAAACTCTGTTTGGTTGAGGACCTACCATGAAGTAGAGCCTGGGGTCACAGAGATGAGTAGAGAAGTGTCAGCTCTGAAAGACCTCGTGTGCCAGCAGAAGCTGCATGTGTTACCTTACCTCCATTTATGAAGAGAAAGCAAGACATACTCATACCTGGTTTATGGTAAAGCCATGGATCTTTTCTCCCACTTGATACTGTAGAGCTCTCTCAGGAGCTTGGCTACTCCTCCACCTCCACACATTGTAGTGTGCACTGCTGTGTTTAAGAAAAGCCACCAAAGTTAGATGGTTTTCCGGAAACTTGTTTGGTCAATGTAATTCCCAACACAATGGAAATATTGCCAAGTGAGAAAAATAATTAACTAAAGAAACATTAAATTTTGCACCATCCTACATCTTGGACATTACAAAGAGCTAATTTCCTGTGAAGTTCTTTCCATTTGAAACTTGAATGACAACAAAAACCCATGGACATTTTTTTCCCACAATAACTGAGCCTCCAGTCGCCTCTTTTATTTTTCATTTGGAGACAGGACCTTGCTGAGTTAAGCAGGCTGCCTCTGGCCTCAAACTCATGATCCTCTTGTCTCAGCCTCAGAAGGTACTAGGATTAAGGCATGCACCATGGCACTCCACAAGGTTTATTTTTTTTAACATGGAATACTCTATACAGATAGCATTCAAACAGGTAATACTGCATTGTAGGAATGTATACAGAAAATGAATGAAATGCAGAAAATGCATAGAGAAAAAACGTGAAAATAATTTTAAGTTGGGAAAATGATTACCTAAAAAAGAAATGGAGGGTTATTAGTTATGACTATCTTAAGCCAAGTAACGTTGATTTCTTGTTGTTGTTGTTAGGTGCCATCAAGTAGGCATCCGACTCATAGCAACCCCACGTACAACAGGAGAAACAGTATTATTAGTGCTTCTCTACTATTCACAGGGTTTTCAATAGCTGATTGTTTTTTAGCAGTGTGTTGCCAGGCTCTTCTCCCAAGAGAAGCACCTGGTGTTCCCTGGGGGGTCTCCCATCCAAATACTAACCAGGCCCGATCCTGCTTCGTTTCTGGGATCTGATGGAATCAGACACCACAGTGGTATGGTTCCAGGCAATGGTGACATCCTTATTTTTTAATAATTATGCTCTGAAACTACACGATATGTTTTGTGACTTTTTTCACATTAACATTCGATCACAGAAATGTTTTTTTAAATTTAGATATACAGAAAAGAAACACTGATTCAGACATTGGCAATATTGGGGAGATAAACTGAAATCAATTTTTATTGACTTAAAATTCTAGATAATGGGATGGAGAGGGATTTGAAGAAATTATTCATCACCAAGAGCACAATACATATGAAAACGCTAAGAGATAATGCTAAGACTTTCTCCCCACCACACTTCCGATAACCTACTATACACTCAAAGTTCTTGCTATCAAATTCAAACATTTCATAAGGGCCCCCAAACAGATGACATCTCCATGTTTCCTTGCTACCTAACCGAACCTGAACTGCACTATAAATTATGAAAGGTTTGTGGATTAGCATGAAAGCAAAATATTTTATCATCTTTATTTTCCAGAGTCATTAAAGGAAGTTCAATTTCAGGAGGCTACAATTTTATGAAGCACATGGCCTGTGGAAGCCTCAGGTCTCTAAAGAACTCTGCCTCAAACCAAAAATAAACGCAGAGCAAATCTACTAATGAGAACCATAAACTGCTGGTTGTTTTCCTACACACATTAAAACCCACATCAAAGACCATCTTCACTTCCAAAAGCCCTCATGACCCACAAACAGGCCGACTCCTTCTGGGATCGCTGGAGGACGGAGAAGGGAAAGTGGGTCAGGCCAGTTCTTTGAACCTGGTTCCCCTTTAGAAGTAGACTTCCTGATGCATAGCCCCAAGCCTGATACGGGGACAGCAACTCTTGGGGGAGCTGCACTCAGCTGTCCCCAGGAGCTGAAAGAGCCACCTGGCATGCCCAGCAGGAGTCCTGGGGCTGGGCTCAGAGGAATCTAGGTTTGGAAGCCCCCCAAGGAGGAGTTTCGGTCTCAGGAACACCAGGTGAGAAGTGTCAGGGTTCGGAGGACCAGACGATCTGTGTTGGGGTGCAGGAGTCCAATGGGGGGCTCCCAGGGCAAGAGATCCCAGAGCGGAAGCTGTCACACAGGGATGGGAAGAGACCCCAAGGTCTCCAGCTCACACCCCACCTCTGCCTGGACATCGCCCTCCCTTGTCCCGGCTCCCCAGCTGCGCCTAGTCCGCAGGGTCTCACCTGCCGCCCAGCTGCTGCAGTGGACCCAGCGCCCGAAGACTGCCGCAGCGCCACATGGCTTGAGACCACGACTGGACTGCTGGGCAGGCTGTCTTTAACCCATCGTGGGCGAGGGGCGGAGCGCGACACCCCCGACTCCCATTGGTCAGCGGGAATGGCCACGCCCTCTCCAATAGGCTGACATGCAAGAAGGGCGGGTCTCCCCGTGCCGGGGGCGGGGATCAACCTCAGGTGTGCTGTGGCTGGGGCAGGGCATGTGACTTGGGAGCGGTGTGAGGGAATGGAGGCCAGGTACAGACTGGGAGATTTGCCTTGAGGGAACCCCAAGGGAGCAATGAGGGGCGGGGAATGTAAGGTTAGGGGCGGGGCATGTGGCATGGGTGGGGCGTGTGACATGGGAGGGGTGTGCAGGAGTGGAGGCCTGGTGCAGAGGGGAGATGTGCCTTGAGAGAACCCTGAGGGAGCTTGTGAGGGGCGGGGAATGTAGGTTAGGGCC
>VMDO01014555.1:44090-54271 GCA_007922755.1 Pedetes capensis | reverse complement strand
GTAGCCCTGTGGCATCCGATCCCATCAGATCTCAGAAGCTAAGCAGGGTCGGGCCTGGTTAGTACCTGCATGGGAGACCGCCTGGGAACACCAGAAGCTGTAGGCTTGGGAGAAGGACCTGGCAACCCCCTCCCAAAAATCAATCTGCCATTGAAAACCCTATGAACAGCAGAGAAGCACTGACAATAGTGTTTCCCCTGTTGTACAGAGGGTCGCTATGAGTCGGATACCGACTCGACGGTACCTAACAACAACAACAACAATGCATCTATTGAGACAGGCTCTCACAGGTCTGCACTATCACACCAGCCCCTGGGTGTATATTTTTAAAGAACTAGGCATAAGGGCACCACGACACCAAGGGCATGAGCCTTCTCCTTTCCTTGTGTTCTCTGGGTAGATGCAGATATAGTTTTGCGAATAGAATAAGTTACTCTATGTCCAAGTCATATATAGAAATCTCAGGAATTCACATGCCACACATCAGGGCTCAATGATCTGGCGGTGGACGTTCAAGGTGAGAAGGTCCAGCCTCATTACGATACCCAGCTATTATCTACATTTTATCTCCATTGAATTGATATTTAAAATGGACAAGGGAGTGTGTGCAGGGCTCAGACATCTGTGACATACCATGAAGGAATTTTTTTGGTAATTATGATTCACACTTATTGCTTTCAAATTGAGAAACAACAGAAAACAACTGTTAAAGAGCACATGCGTATTACAATTTAGCAGCAGCTAACATACCTAGAAAATCAGTTTTCATTCCACAATGGGAGTTCTTAAGACTCCATGAGGGAAGAGAAATGAGAATGAAATTTAAATCTGGACAATGTTATCTTCCCTGCTGTGCCTTGTCACAAGGCAAAACAGGGTCTGGGGCATATATTTGCAGATAATGAAAGAACAGGAATCTCAACTGCTGCGGAGGCCAACAAACCACTGCCAAGTTTCACACTGGCGGTCACATGATCCCGAGTGCTATTTCTCAGCCGTACCTTCACTTGACAAACAGTATCTTCTCTCATGAAGCCAACATGTTATCAGAACCGCCTCAGCCAACCAACGCCCCGCCCTGTGCTTTTTAAACAGTGGAACCTCTGCACAGGGCAGAGCAGAACTTGGAAAGACAGATTCCAGGAAAAACAGCGGTAAGGAGTTACAGGAAAACGACTGATAAAATTCCATTGCATTTTCCAAAACATAATTGCCCAAGTGGAGCAGAAAATAAGTTATGTTCTTCAACTCTGCTGTTCCTGAAGGAAACATATTCCGCTGCCTCTTCAACAGGCACCTTCTCCACAGTGTTATCTTGTTTACAGAAGGAAAAATGAAAACAAAACCCAACACCACAGACCAGTAACCCCGGGTTCTGGTATCTAACACAGCGCCTACCGGGCTACAGCTTCACTGAGAAATTGGGACCTGCAGACCTTTGGGAAAGTGGGATTTTCAACAATGAAACTCGAGGGAGGGGGCGCGTGAGAAAAAGAGCCTGGGTGGGCCTCAGCAGAGTGCAGGCAGAGTGGCAGAGCAATGAAAACTCACTACTGGGTGCTAAGGTTCCCAGCCATCCCCGAGGCAGGGGAGGAAAATAAAAACACCTTCTGGTGGGCTGCCCAGACAGAAGACTTCCCTGTGCCCCAGGGCCTTGGAACGTGATACATGATCTCAAGACTATCACCTGCGGCACCCAGGTGGGTGAGTCCAGAGTTCAGAACCAAAGCCGGCTGGAGAGGACGGTGCACAGAGTGGGAAGAAGCTACTGGGAGTCCCTAAAACCCTGACTCTGGTCTACAAGGGCCAAGGTCCCTCTTTCTTTTCCCAGCCCTGGTTCTGCCCTCAGTGCTCCTCAGGTTTAGGGGATGACGCCCACAGCCTTTCTACTTTTACCCAGAGCACCGAGCCTAAAGCAAGGCCACAACCTCTGGTGTCTGGAAGGAGACCCAGAGCTGGTCTGAGGCCAGAGGAACAAGGGCAGGGGGAGGCCAGGGCTTGGAGCAAAAGCCTGCGCGTAACCCAAAACTAGAGGAGGCGATGAAGGGATCCTCAGGCGGGGAACCCGCAGGAGAGACTGAGAGACTGGAAAAGTGAGAGAGGGAGACAGAGACAGGAGAGGGAGAGGAAATACTTTGAAGAGTCAATCTATCGTCCCTCAAAAGCAAATGCCTCTGTCATCTATGTGAGTCAAAATAGCATGAATTTGTTGTATTTTGTGCGACATGGGACCTTACCAGTTCCTGTCAAACATAAAGAGCTTTGGTACTAATGTGTGAGTGTCAAGTAAAAGAAAGGCCAGGGCGTGGGATTTTCGTAATTAAGAAAAGAACCAGAACGTCTACCGTATCCGAGATGCCAAACTGCCCGTCAGCACCCCTTCAGCCCCCCATGGAGGGCCCCTGCACCACACCACCAAGTCTCTTTTAAGTCTATTTTTCTCAAAAGCCACCTTCTGCTGGGCACGGTGGCGCACGCCTATAATTCCAGTGCCTGGGGAGGCGGAGGCAAGAGGATCCCAAGTTCGAGCACGGAGGCAGTCTGCGTAACTTAGTGAGACCCTGTCTCAAAAAGTAAAAAATGGGCTGGGGGTGCAGCTCAGTGGTCCAGCACTTGCAGAGCATGCAAGCGTGAGGCCCTGGGTTCAACCCCCAGTACCGCCAAAAAGAAAAAACCACTTTTTAGGTGCTGGGATTTAGCTCAGTTGGTAGAGGGCTGCGCTGCAGTCTCTGAGGTCCCGAGTTCAATTCCCAGCACCGCAAAAATGGGAGAAGGACCTGGCAATCCACTCCCAAGGCAATCCCGAAACAGCCATTGAAAACCCTATGAGGGTCGCTATGAGTCGGATACCGACTCGACGGCACCTAACAACAACAACAACAAAAATTGTCCTTATTCAAGCAGCCCTCCACCTGCCCCAGTGAGCGAAGCAGGAAAGAAGAGCTCTGGTCCACAGCGGTCACAGGTCCCTCCTCTTCCTAACATGAAACTGGCTGCAGGCTGAGTCTCATTAAGCAGTGTTTTCGCATGCTACGTTATGCTGCCCTGTGCTGCAGGGCAGGCAATACAGGGTGGGTTAAACAACCTTCGAGGCTGGCCTGGAAGCTTGGCCATCACATATACTACACTATTGTTTCTACGGAAAGCTCTGTTCCAAGTTCCCGTCAGCTGACTTAGAAGTTGAGGATCATCTGGAGCGCGAGTGAACATGGCTAAAAATAATCACCGCCGCGAACTTCGGACGCTTCTGGGATTTCACTTTTCCTTTTCTTTTCATGTATACACAGGCAGACAAACACAGAGTCTATGTGCCTGGAGGAGCACGTACAGCGTGGGGAGCTAAGCACTTCAGTGTCACAGAAGAAACACGAAGCTCTCACACGTGACGGGGGTGGATTACAAGGAGCGGGAAAGTCCCCTCTTCCCCGAGACTCCGCCAAGACGTCTGACATGCTCCCGTCTGCCAGGGCTCCACAGTCATTCACCTCAGGACCCATTTTTAGATATATCAGCAGAATATTGCAATTCTCCAAAAAGTTCAAGAAGGAATTCTTGCTGGGATAATTAACTTCTTTATGTTCTCCAAAAGATCTGTTCTGAGAAAAGTTTCTCCCTGCTAAGCGATTTCAAGGGGGGCTGGGATTTAGCTCAGGTGGTAGAGCACTACTCTGCAGTCTCTGAGGTCACGGGTTCAATTCCCAGCACCACAAAAATGGGCGAGGACGTGGCAATCTACTCCAGAGGCAATCCCGAAAGTCAGCCACTGAAAACCCTATGAGGGTCGCTATGAGTCAAACATGACTCAACAGCACCTAACAACAACAAGGGATTTCAAATCCTAAAAGCACAGTGGCAAGTTTTCAGTTATTGATTTTCAACCAATTACCAATATTGACAGCTAAGTTTTCTCATTAAGAATTGTGTTAAGTTTAATATTTAAAAAGCTTATAAAAAGACATACATCAAAGGATGAGTATGACTAGTGTATCTACTAAATAACCAGAACATTAATTTAATTCAACTAACAAATTCTCCTGATGTTTTTCAAATCACTTGATTTATTAAGAATGGATTTGGTCACAACTTTTCAGAAATGTTTTTGTTGTATAGGTTCAGATAGGACTGTATGAGGTTTAAACTAAACCAATCCAAACAAAAAATAACTATCTGATTAAATGTGAACATTACTTTATCCACCAAAAGTTATGAAAAAAATGGGTCAGATTTTACTTTCCCTCAAATAGAAGGCACTGTGTGGCCCTGGTGGCTCAGTGTCCTGCTATTTTCTCTTGTGGCCTAAGGACAGAATCTTTGAAAAGACAGACCAAGTATGACAGAGATCAAAACAAAAAGCTTACGTGCATGAGAAACTCTGAATTGACTGACTTCAGTCCCAAAGCTCCTAACCTGCCAACCCTCTATAATTTTTGATGAAGTACAACATAAACCTGTTTAAAGCTGTTTGGACTCAAAAGGTACACAGTGTGATAACCAAATTCTCTTGGTTATTGAGACGAGTCTTAAAATAACCACAAGCAGGTAATATTTAATTTGGTGTTCTTACCTTTATGCGAGGAGTCTCAGACACAAAATGCCCATATAAAACCTAACAATCGAGGGCAGGAATATTTCATCAGATACTCCTCTACTATCATTATCTCTTTCCTAGATATAAAAAGCAAGTTGGTTTTGTGAAAAATGCAAATTATTCTTACTTTAAATGTCTTTTCTGTCTCTTTCTTGATACATGCATTTAAAATAAGCTCATGAGAAGCCGACACAGCTCTGCGGGGCTGTGCCAGGAATCCAGCCACACCCAGGGAGTTTGCTTTATCCTTTGAAATACGGAAAATGTCCACTATACATCTTATATTCTTTGTTAACGGTGCTGGACATTAATTTTTCTGGGATGTTAATCGTTACTCACCTACGTCTATAATCTTAGGTTTTCATATTCTGAGTTAAGTGAGATACATGTTTACCATCTTTAAACATACGTGAACCAAACAACTCTATAGTCTCAAAGCAGTATGGCACATGTTGTTGTTGTTGTTGTTGTTAGGTGCCGTCGAGTCGTGTCCGACTCATAGCGACCCTCATAGGGTTTTCAATGGCTGACTGTTTCCGGATTGCCTTGGGAGTGGATTGCCAGGTCCTTCTCCCATTTTTGCCGTGCTGGGAATCGAACTTGGGACCTCAGAGACTGCAGCGCAGTGCTCGACCAGCTGAGCTAAATCCCAGCCCCCACACTGCATATTGCACATGTATTTGTACTTCTTCTATTTTTATATTCACCAATTTCCCTGGGTTGGTTTCTCTGGACAAAATCACTGTGTGCCGGAGCCAGCAGAGTGAGGTGCAGCTCAGAGGACACGTTCCAGTTCCTTGCTCATTCTCTAGTCTGTCTTACCCGGACGTGGGCACCAGCAGAGCCGCTCTCTCACCTGGGGACATCCAGGATGTCTAGAGACAGCTGGGGTGGGATGTGCCGCTGGCTGCTAGAGGGTAGAGACCCAGGATACTACTAACTGAACATCGGACCATACAGGGCCAGGAGGCTCAAACATCATAGGTGCTGAGGTTACGTCCCAGTGTAGAGCAATAAGCTTGGACGAGTAAATAATTTGTCATATTCAGAAAATTGTGGAGACTGTGTCCTCAAATAACTGCCACTTTCATATTCTTATACAGGCAACATAAGAGTCTTCAAAGGCCAAAGTGACGCAGCCAGCAAGAGGGCTGGTTCTCAGCTCTTTCTCTTCCATCTCGCGTCGTGGAAGCGTCATGGAGCTAGCAGGGCTGGGTGCCCCACCCGGCCAGGCAGGCAAGCTGGACCCTGACCACGGAGGGGTAGGGTGCTCAGACAGTAAGAAGCAGGGGCTTACAGGTGGCCACAGGCTCTTTAAAAGAAATCAAAACAGAGTCTAATCAGCAGATATTACTAAGGAGCCTCTCTTGGAAGAGTTTTTAAATAGCAAAGTCTGTTGTATGTTGTTAGGTGCCGTCAAGTCGAGTCTGACTCATAGCGACCCTCATAGGGTTTTCAATGGGTGACTGTTTCTCTGGATTGCCTTGGGAGTGGGTTGCCATGTCCCGCTCCCATTTTACGTTGCTGGGAATCGAACTCGGGACCTCAGAGACTGCAGAGCGGCGCTCTACCAACTGAGCTAAATCCCAGCCCATAGAAGAGTCTAGTCATGTTAAAACGGGTTTTCAGCAGGGTGTGGTGATGCATACCCGTCATCCCAACAACTCCAGGGGCAGAGGCAGGAGGATTGAGAGTTTGAGGCCAGAGGCAGCCAGAGTAATTTAGAGAGACCTTATCTCAAGACAAAAATAAATAAATAAATAAATAAATAAATAAATAAAGAAGGGGGCTGGGGGTGCAGCTTAGTGGTACACCACTTGCAAAGTATGTGCAAGGCCCTGGGCTCAGCCCCTCAGTAGCCACTAAATAAATAAATAAATAAATAAATAAATAAAAATGGACTAGTAAAATGATGAGCGTTGTTCCTCAGCCATGGGTATCACGTCCATCCTTCTAAGGGGGGAGATAAACAAACGCCCCTCTAGGAAGAATAACACCAATCCAGAGATCACTGCGCCTGGCTCTAGGAGTCATTCTGGGCTCTTCCTGCAAGGAAAGGGGCATAGGAAGAGGTCACGGTCAGACGGGTGACCCAACTGTGGCCATCACTTGCTTCCTCGGTTACCCAGGGGGGTCATACAACTTTTTCCCCCAACTCAAGATATTTTTGGAAGTGAGTTCCTCCAGGAGAACAATAAAAGCCAAGAGGAGCCGGGCGCCGTGGCGCACGCCTGTCATCCCAGCGGCTCGGGGGGCGGAGGCGGGAGGATCGCAAGTTCGAGACCAGAGGCAGGCTGTGTAACTTAGTGAGACCCTGTCTCAAAAATAAAAGAAAATAGGTTGAGGGTGCAGCTCAGTGGCCCAGCACTTGCAGAGCATGCAGGCGCGAGGCCCTGGGTTCAACCCCCAGTACCGCAAAAAATAAATAAATAAATAAATAAAAGCCAAGACAAGTGTTCCCTGGCGCCATGACTACTACTGTGGGGCTCACCACACCACCTGGGCTGGACGGTGACACCCGTGTGACCCCGGTAATAGCCACAGGCAGGAAACATAAGCGTGGCTGCTACTTCTGCAGTCAACTGAAAGTCAGATCCTTGGTGTGAAATCCACAGAACACACTCAAGCAAATGCCAAATCTAGGAAACCAAACATATTCTGTTTATGAACTGTTAACAAACAACTCCTTTTTTTTTCTTTTTCTTTTTGTAGTACCCAAGGGTTGAACCCACGGCCTGGCACATACGCAATTTGCAAGTGCTGTACCACTGGGCTGCACCCCTAGCCCATTTTTAATTTTTATTTATTTACTCATTGATTTTGAGTCAAGGTCTCAGTAGGTTTCACAGTCTGCCCTCTTGCTTTGAACTCGATCCTCTTGCCTCCACCTCCTGAATGGCTGGGATTACAGGCGTCCGACACCACACCGACATCTTTCCTTTAAACTTGGCTAATGTTCTGATCCTCCAGTCAGCATAAGCACCTATTTGGTACTTGCAGCCGCTAAAAATCCCTCAGTGAAGTCACTGGACTTTAGAGGTTTCAGGTGTTGAATCACAATCTGATCCATGGACATTTTTGTACGAGGCAAGAGACAGCTTCAGTAATTCTCCCCTTGAAAGTCCAACTGTAGCAAAGTGTCTAGGTGCTTGGGTATTTGGTGTTATATATTTAATCTAGAAAACCCTCTAAAAAAGGACACCAAACTCCTTGGAAAAGAAAAACAGCCCCAGGCTGAATAAGCTCAGAACTCTCCCAGTGCTGGTTCTAGCCAATAAACAAGGAAGTGTCAAGAAAACACTAGTCTCACACACAGCTCACAAGTTAAAAGCCAAACCCAAACGTGTGTGAGCGCGATGGGCGCATAACTGGGACCAGGTAAGAGAGACGCTGCCTAGAGCCGGCAGGGCTGGGCAGAGCCCAGGTTGGTCCCAGGGCGCAAGGCCCTAGTCTCCCCCTTTCTTTCAGGCGTTAGCTTTACAGGAAGCAAGATAAAAGTTCTGGGAGAGAAAGGTGGTGCCCTGTCACAGGCTCCAGAGGGCAGAGCCCTTTTTGGACTTCACCTCCCTTGACAGGTTTGGTCAAGTGAGGGACGAGGTAGAATGGAAGCAGAGGCTGTCCTGAAAACAGGGAACAGAGGCCCCTTAAACTGCAGCCAGACACCCTGCAGGGCCACGGAACCACTGCTGTGGCGAGTGTTCTGCGGCCCTCCCCTGACAGCTCCAAGGTCCCCAGAGGGCAGATAGCACCCCACGACAGGATGGAGCCGGGAGGGCAAACCTCCCAACCTCCCAAATGACTCCCTCCTCCCCTTCCTGAAGGCAGCTTTTCCGGCCAGTGAGCCGGAGGCCTTGCGGGTTCTATACAACCCCAGCCTCATCTCCGCATGTGGCAGCACCGCCTTTTCCCCCTCCCTCCACATGATCCAGGATTTCAATGCTGCCCCGCGGCCTGCAGGGAAAAAGAAAAGAGAAACTTCTTTCTCTTCCCTGGATACCTTTCCAAAATGCCCCTTCACTCCTAGTTTGGCCTTCCTGGACCTCAGCCTGAACCTCCGTACCCTGCTTTTAGATACTTACAGCCAACAGCCATGAGGCCAGACGTAAAAGGGAATTAATTTAACTCCCTCTCCCCTCCTCCTTGCAGCATTGTCCAGAGTTCAAATTTTCAGGATGTCCTGCTTGTTAGGTGCCGTCGAGTCGGTATCCGACTCATTGTGACCCTCATAGGGTTTTCCATGGCTGACTGTTTCGGGATTGCCTTGGGAGTGGGTTGCCAGGCCCTTCTCCCATTTTTGCGGTGCTGGGAATTGAACTCGGGCCCTCAGAGACTGCAGTGCAGCCCTCTACCAACTGAGCTAAATCCCAGCCCCCCTGGCCGTAATAGCTTAGGATAAACCCTGCCCTCTTCACACCCACTGCCTCCCAAGCTACACCAGCTCCTGCCCTGGCACTGGGAACCCTTCTTCCAAACTACACTGCTTGAGATAAATATTTTTAACCCTCTCCAGAGATTCTGTTGCTCGCTCGCTCCAAAGCCCACCCCGTTATGGTGCAGGAGGGCGTCCTGCTTGCTCCAGGGAGCCCTCCACCTCCGACCTTCCCCTCTGACTGTCAGTGAAAGAGCTTGTCCCAAGCTCTCTAGGTCACAGCACTGGATGCCCACACAGGCACTCACGGCACGCTTTCTCCGAGGCATTCTTCCTGCTCTGTTTTCGGGTTTCCAGGCTGAGGAAAAAAGAGCGCTGACCTCCAAAGCTTGGCCCCTTCCTATGATTGTCCTGCAGCCCCTCCCCTGGCAGCCCTGCCAACTCCACCCAGGCCATCTCCCTTCAACAACGTTCCCCTTTTCCCTCAGCATCCCACTGCCCATACTGCCTGGGGTGAGGCAACCCTGCAGCCCCGGGTCCCAGAGTGCCTTGTCTCCCCTGGGGTCATGTAGGTCCCCTCCCACTCTCCCAGCCAAGATAAAACCCAACCTTGAGTATATCCCATCTGAGTTCAGAGTTCACCTCAAGAACAGGTTTGATGCCTTAGACATTAACGATAGAAGACCAGATGAGTTGTGGCATGACATCAAAGACATCATTCATAAGGAAAGCAAAAGGCTACTAAAAAGGCAGGAAAAAGGGAAAATACCAAATTACATGTCAAAAGAGACTCTGAAACTTGCAGCTAAAGTAGGAGGATGTGAGGAAGGAACTAAACAGAAGATTTCAAAGGGCAGCAGGAGAAGACAATATCAAATATTATAATAACATGTGCAAAGGGTTGGAGACAGAAAACCAAAAGGGAAGAACATGCTCTGCTTTTCTCAAGCTTAAGGAATTGAAGAAAAAATTCAAGCCTTTAGTGGCAATAGTAAAGGATTCTATACGGAAAATGCCTGCAGCCATAGCCCTGTAGCATCCGATCCCGTCAGATCTCGGAAGCTAAGCAGGGTCGGGCCTGGTTAGTACCTGGATGGGAGACCGCCTGGGAACACCAGAAGCTGTAGGCTTGGGAGAAGGACCTGGCAACCCCCTCCCAAAAATCAATCTGCCATTGAAAACCCTATGAACAGCAGAGAAGCACTGACAATAGTGTTTCCCCTG
>VMDO01014555.1:0-43990 GCA_007922755.1 Pedetes capensis | reverse complement strand
GTACGGAAAATATTAAGCAATGCAGAAAACATAAAAAGAAGATGGAAGGAATATACAGAGTCATTATACCAAAAAGAATTGGTGGATGACCAACCATTTCAAGAAGTTGCGTATGATCAGGAACCATTAGTACGTAAAGACAAAGTGGAAGCTGCCTTGAAGGAACTGGAGAAACACAAGGCTCCAGGAATTGATGGAATACCAACAGAGATGTTTCAACAAACAGATGCAGCACTGAAGGTGCTCAATTATTTATGCCAAGAGCTTTCAAAAACACCTACCTGGCTAACTGACTGGAAGAGATCCATATTTGTGCCTATTTCCAAGAATAGGGATCCAACCAAATGTGGAAGCTATTGAACAATATCATTAATATCACATGCAAAGAAAATTTAGCTAAAGATCATTCAAAAGTGATCACAGCAGCATATATAGGCAGGGAATTGCTGGAAAATCAAGCTGGATTCAGAAGAGGGCATGGAACCAAAGACATCAGTGCTGATGTCAAATGGATATTAGCTGAAAGCAGAGAATATCAGAAAAATATCTCTCTATGCTTTTTTAACTATGCAAAGGCATTTGACTGTGTGGATTATAACAAATTCTGGATAACAGTGTGAAGAATGGGAATACCAGAGCACTTAACTGCGCTCATGAGGAATCTGTACATAGACCAGGAGGCAGTTGTTTGAACACAACAAGAATGAGATAGGAGAAGAATTGATGCTTTTGAATTATGGTGCTGGAGATGAATATTGAATATACCATGGACTGCCAAAAGAACCAATAGATGTGTCAGAGAAGAACTGCAATCAGAGTGTTCCCTGGAAGCAAGGATGGCTAAACTGTGCCTGACATATTTTGGACATGTTGTCAGGAGGGACTAATTCCTGGAGAAGAACATCATGTTTGGGAGAGTGGCAGGCTTATGAGAAAAAGGAAAAGCCTCCACCAGATGGATTGACAGTGTCTGCAACAATGGGGTTAAACATAAAAAAGATTGTGTGCCTGGCACAAAATTGGGGAGTGTTTCATTCTGCTGCACATAGTGTCCCTATGAGTTGTACTCCACTCGACCTAACAATAACAACAACAATAATCCTGGGAAATACTATATTTCCTCAGGCCAATTAAAACCTGCCTCCTCAGAGAAACCCCAGACCAAAGAGATTCTTCAGAGGCCACGCCAGTCTTCAACAGAGTCCTAAGCAAACAGGGCCTTGCCACCTACCAAAAAGGAGCCTACTGTAGACAAGGAAATCCTGCCTTCTGGAGAGAAGACAGGCCTTCATTCAGCTCCAGTAACGGCTGCCCTTGAGGACTTTGAGGTGCCCATGGCTTCTGGTGAGGCCGACCTCAAGCAACCACAGAAGACCATCAAAGAGCCCCTCCCTGTGACTCCTGATGTGGCAGCTACAGATGTTAATTTCCTTTCAGATACTCAGGGCTTCTTCCTCTGCCTTAATCGATTACCCAGGCCCCCTTTCTAAGTCAACTGACGAAGTAACCAAAGTTAACGAAAATGTCCCAAACCAAAACATTTGTCTTCAAAGGCTGACTGTCTACCCACACAGGTAACAGTGATACACTTAATAGGGCCAGAAAGACATTTCCCTTATTACACAGGGAAAGTGCAAACAGATGACTTTATTCAAACTTACTAATGGAGTTCTTCTGCCTCCTGATAACAAAGTACGTGAGCCACACACACAGCCATCAGACTGCGTATGACAAAAACCTAGAGACAAGATTTGCCATTGGACCAGCACCTTTCCAGAGGGAGAAGCCCACTCCTGCTTAATAACACCTATTCCTTCTGAGTCTCCACAGCCTCTAGAAAATCTTGGGGACCTGTGAACTGTTCAAAGGCCTAAATTCCCTTTAAATAAGAGAAAAGGGCCCTAAATACCCAGGGGACTGCTACCTGTTACCTATTCCACCCTCCTCTCACAACCGTGTGGATCAACACGCTTGCGGCCTATGTGCAAAAATGTCCCAAGTACCTGGGACCCCAGATCCCTTTTAATCCCTAACAACCTCCCCTGCCCAGAACACCCAATCCTAATGTTTAGTTTCACTAGCTTTACCAAGATTCTATTTTTCCCTTAGCAACCCTCTGGGAAACCTGCCTTACAAGTTGATTTCCCCTCTGCATTGAAGCCAGAGCTGGAATCCTCCGGTTCTGTGGCTCTGATACCTTCCCACACCTTCCCACTACTTGCGTTGGCACCTGTACACTGGTCTACCCAAGCATTAATGTCGCCCACTCGGCCCCCCATTCCCAGTGGCTTTGTTTCTTACTGGCCCCTCTTCATCCTCCTACTCCCTCTGTGTCTGCTCCCTGCCTAATTCAATTTCTGGGCTCCTTCATTCAGGCACAAGCAAAGAAAATCTCCACCACAGTCGTGACCCTGCTGGATCCAGGGACAGACCAGCAAGCCGTCCCCTCAACACCCAGCTCCCTTCCCTGCCAGGACAAGTACACCCCACTCAGCAGGAAGCAACAGGAGATGAGAACTTGCCCCTATTCCTATGTTGTTGTTGTTGTTAGGTACCTTCCAATCTGGGGGGCTCATTTTCTGGCACTATATCTGTCAGTATTTCTTTGCTATTCATAGGGTTTTCAATGGCTAGTTGTTTTGGGAGTGGTTCGCCGGTGCCTCCTTCCTACTCTATCTTAGTATGGAAGCTCAGCTGAAACCTGTCCACCATGGGTGACCCTGCTGGTATCTGAGATACCAGTGGCATAGCTTTCAGCCTCATCGTAACACACAAGCCCCCACAGTGCGGCAAACTGACAGACGTGTGGGGGCCCCTATTCCTAGATAACAAAAAAGCCAAAAAAACAAGAGGATTGAGGCCCTCCCCCGACAGCGCCCCCAGGTCCTCAGAGGCAGACATCACCCGAGGACCTAGACAGAAGAGCAAATCTCCCAGCCTCCCAAACTTACTCTCTCCTCACCTTCCTGCAAGGAACCTTTTCCTGCCAGGGACACGGAGGCCTTGCCGGTCCTGTATACACCCAGCCTCACCTCAGCTTGTGGCAGCAGTACCTTTTCCCTCCCGTCTCTTCACTTTCTCCAAATAAACGTGGTCTTCTACAGGTCAGAGTTCCTGCTCTCACGTCTGTGGACCCTTGCCCACAAGACACCCCTGTCAGCACAAGCTTGGAATCCCAGCAACTCAGGAAGTGGAGGCAGGAGGATCAGAGGTTTGAGGCCAGAGGTAGGCTGCATAACTTAGTGAGACACTGGCCCAAGACAAAAAAATAAAACAATGGGCAGGGGTGCAGCCCAGTGGTGGAGCACCTGCAAAGTATGTGTGAGGTGTTGGGTTCAACCCTCAAGTACCACAAAGAACGAAAGAAAGAAAGAAAGAGAGAGAGAGAGAGAGAGAGAGAGAGAGAAGGAAAGAAAGAGAAAAAAGAAAAAAAAAGGAAAGGAAAAAGAAAGAGAGAGAAAAGAAGGAAGGAAGGAAGGAGAAAGAAAGAGAAAGAAACAAACAAAGAAAGAAAGAAAAGAAAGAAAAGAGAGAGAGAAAAAGGAAGGAAGGAAGGAAGGAAGGAAGAACAGGTAAACTGAACAGGTTAGTTTGGCATCCAACAAGATTCTACCTCAGGTCTTAAGCAGGCAGATGGTAAAGGCAGAGTGGAGAGGGTGGCATTCGCCGATTGTATTTCAATCGTCAAATTATCCTAAGATGTTTTTGATAAGCCTGGTGTCAGATGGAAATGCCATGGGCAGAACGTGTCTTTGTTTCTTGACAATGTTTGGATAAAATGAAGAAATGTGGAATGGATGGCAGAGTTCACAGAGTTCATGGTTATGGGCAGTGACATCTTAGAAGGGGATAAATCACTGCGCCACGGTCATCTGAAGGAACGGCCTGGTGTCGTTTTACTTTTTTAACTGAACAATAATATCAATCATGTAGAGTGTAAGAATGTGCTCATTAATTTTGCAGGTGATACAAAGTTCAGTGAAAGGCAGGATTAAAAAGGATCTTAGTGTAGACTAAGGCATGGTTGGGAAAGAGGTGATGTTCTAACAGACACAGCTACTGGTGCTCTATTGCGTACAACACAAACCGTGTAAACAGACACTGCAGACCCGCTTCACGGTACCTGGACACTGAGAATCAGGCGGAGCACAGCTAAAAGGAAATGCAATCCTCACCTGCATTTTAAAACAAAATAACCAGAGCAAAGGAAGAAGCAGTCAGAGAAGTGCTACCCCAGTGGAAACCCCATCTGGAGAAACTAGTTACATTCTGGGAGCAGCATTTTAAGAGGAAATTAATTATCTGCAGGGAGGGCTGGGATTTAGCTCAGTTGGTAGAGCGCTATACTGCAGTCTCTGAGGTCCCGAGTTCGATTCCCAGCCCTGCAAAATGGGAGAAGGACTTGGCAATCCACTCCCAAGGCAATCCTGAAACAGCCATTGCAAACCCTATGAGGGTCACTATGAGTCGAACTCGACTCGACGGCACCTAACAACAACACAATTATCTGCAGAAAGAGTAGGACGCTCACGAGAACAGAAGCCACACCATGTGAGAAACCGCTGACAGACCGGGAGGGCTCAGGCCAGAGCACATGCTGTGGGACAGGCTGGCCTTCTCCAACTGTGTAAAAGGCTGTCACGGAGATATCCCCCAACAAGTCCAGCTCCTCAGTGTCTCTCAAAACGTAAACCGCAATACTCCAGGTCCAGCTTGACAGCCAGAAAGCGACCTGCCCTGCCAGCACTGGTCGCCGTTCACACGGCCTTAGAGAAAATTAGGCTTTCTGGCAACTGCATTGCGTGGCTGACCCACAATGAATTTACACCACGGTTTTCTCTCGTGACCACGGCCATCTGCTCCTCGTCTCAGCAGCTGTCACCGACAGACATCACTATAGATCTGGGGCTCGGGGCCAGTGCTCACCCGCTCGGATGTCTCTGTCTCATCCACTGCTCAGGGCGTAGCACCAAGGACGTTCAATAAATACTTGTTGGACAAACAAATGACTGTTAAAAAACAACGAAAAAGCTACCTGGAGACAACAGACAAAGAGCAAGAGCGGCCTTGCTCTGTGTAGCTGCAAGAGAACTGGCAGGCGTAAGACGTTAGAGGGAGGCAGGTGGCAACTCACGGAAACCTGCCCGACAGAGCTGCCCGGCGGCGCACCCAGATTCCCCTTGGCATAAGATCTGTTCTCTATAAGGAACACGCTACACCACGTGCCGAATAAATATGACGTCTGCACTTCCAGAATGCCCACGCTGGGGACCCCCAAGTATCTGTGAGCCAAAGACTCTTCCGTAGAAATGGGCTCCGTCCTACCCATGGTAATGACACAGACATCCCATGCCGTGAGACATCCATGCTGGGCAGTTTCCAGGCCCCTCCAAACCCTCTCTGTGCCACGTTCTACCCTGCACTGAGCCTGGGGAGGCTGAGCTGGTTCGCGCTGCATCACCCCTTGGTCTCCAGCTCTAGGTGGGCTTGGCCAGTGGGGAATGAGACCAGGAGAAAACCCTGAGGTTAGGGGACTCATTGCCTAGTCGCAGCCCGGCATGCTCTCAATGAAAGGCCTTGTCCCTTGGCAGAGACTCAGCTCCTGCAAGGCAGCACTTCTGTAGCTATATTTCCCGTGGCGTGGTCACGTGGCACACCGCCTACTTTCCCCTGCAGGTATGGGTGGTGGCCATCACCCCACCTGCACCTGCGCTCTCCCTCGACCCTCCATCTTTACAGTTTTTTTTTTTTTTTTTGCAGTACTGGGGTTTGAACCCAGGGCCTCGAGCTTGCATGCTCTGCAAGTGCCGGACTACTGAACTGTACCCTCAGCCCATTTTTTTACTTTTTGAGACAGGGTCTCGCTAAGTTACACAGACTGCCTCTGGTCTCGAACTTGCAATCCTCCTGCCTCTGCCTCCCAAGCCGCTGGGATGACAGGTGTGTGCCACCGCGCCCGGCCGTCTTTATAGTCTTTTTATGAAACATCCCTCAGATGACCTTTGTCTCCTGTCTACATCCCACCAGGTCTGACTGATCCCCTATCAATACCCAAGACAGTGCTCATCCACGGTAGTTTCTGGGTTGTTGTTGTTGTTGGTAGGTGCCATTGAGTCGTGTCCGACTCATAGCGACCCTTATAGGGTTTTCTATGGCTGATTGTTTCGGGATTGCCTCGGGAGTGGATTGCCATGTCCTTCTCCCATTTTTGTGGTGCTGGGAATCGAACTTGGGATCTCAGAGACTGCAGAGCAGTGCTCTACCAAGTGAGCTAAATCCCAGCCCCAGTTTCTGTGTGGACACTCAAAAATGGAAGGAGGGCGCACTCTCAGCCTTGGAGCTAGGCTGAGTGACTAATGGCTGACATGTGTCTCCTTTCTCCTCACCCAATGCCACCACTCCCAGCCACAAACTATAAGCTCTATGATACCTTCAGGCCTTTCACTCTGAAGCCAGCTTCCCAAACAGTCTTGACAGCGGGGAGAGAAGACGCACAGCCGTGAGGAGCAGCCTGGGTCTCCTCTGCACACTGCAGTGGCAGCTTGTCTTCCTGTTTCTGCAGCAGCAGCTTCCAGATTAAGCTGGTGGCACATCCAGTGCCTCCTTGGGAAATAGGAAGCAGGATTGAACCGTCGGGAGCCAGGGTCAGACTCTGGGCACTGCAGGCAGTTACAGGCAAATCACTGAGATTATAAATGATTACATTAAGAAGCCGGGCGCAGTGGCACATGCCTGCAATCCCAGTGGCTCAGGAGCCGGAGGCAGGAGGATCACAAGTTCGAGACTAGAGGCAGTCTGTATAACTTAGCCAGACCCTGTCTCAAAAAGTAAAAAAAATGGGCTGAGGGTGCAGCTCAGTGGTCCAGCACTTGCAAAGCATGCAAGTGCGAGGCCCTGGGTTCAACCCCCAGTAAACTGCCCGCAGTGTTTGAATGTAGCACAACTACAGAACTTCCTTCTCATCTGTGATGACTGAGGCTCACCTTCTGGGGGAAGTACCAGAGCAGCAAGACACTTTCATCTTGCACTGGTTTTTGTCTTACAAAGAGCCAGGCGTGGTGACTCCACCTGCAATCCCAGCACTCGGGAGGCTGAGGGAGGGGGTCTGTGAGTTCTAGGCCAGCATGAGCTACAGAGTCTACAGCTGTACAACCCTGGCGTCGGATGCCATCTGATCTCGAAGCTAAGCAGTGTCAGCCTGGTTTAGTCCTTGTATGGGAGACCATCTGGTGCTGAGGGCTTGGGAGAAGGATCTGGCAGCCCACGCCCAAAAAACAATCAGCCACTGAAAACCCTATGAATGGCAGAGAAGCACTGACATAGCGCCAGGCAGGCCACAGTGTTTCATTCTGTTGTACGTAGGGTCACTATGAATCACACCTGACTCGACAGCAACTAACAGCAACGACATGAGCTACAGAGTGAGAACCTATCTCTATAAAAAAAGTGTGTGTGGGGATCAAGTGGGAAAATATCGTCTCTTATCATTACAGACAGGGGGGTATAAAGTGAAGGTAAGCACTTAGTAAGGGTTGGTATTTCACTATCTAGCTAGGTGTCACAAGCAAGCATCAAGGAAAGAAAGATCAGGGGAGAAAAATACACATAAATAAACACAAATACACAATAAAATATGCAGCTTATTAGTGGCTATTATAGAGAAGGAAAAGAACATTCTACAATGTATTTGCAAACTCAAGTTTAAGTACTGATTCAAGGATTATTATGTGGAGATGAAATCACTAAATAGAATTCTACAAACCTCTCCCTGGGCCCTGAGGAAAGGCAATCATTAATTCACCTGCCAAAACAGGTAATATATCACTGCAATTACAGACTTTAATTAAAAATAAAAGAGATCCAATCAATAAAGAGGCCTGTGCTTCAAAACAGACTTGAAATTAACTACCAGATAACATTTTCAAGTTTGAAGGCAGAAAATGACTATTTCCACACAACCCAAGTCACGATTCAGAAAGCTCAAAAAATGAAAACAACATAAAAAAAAAACAGTGTATTCCCAACACCCATGTACAATAAATTATCCACGGAGAATCTTGAGACTTTGAAAGTCAAGTCTCTATCATTCTATTTTTATGTCAATTTCTTGATATGTACTCTTCTATTCTTTTATTGATAAAAAGCTAGAATAAATTATTTTCTCCTAGGTTTTACATCCTTAATAACAAGGACAAATATAGCATTACTTAAGAGTTATAGCATTACTTAAGAGTTATAAGGGGCTGGGATTTAGCTCAGTTGGTAGAGCGCTGCGCTGCAGTCTCTGAGGTCCCGAGTTCAATTCCCAGCACTGCAAAAACGGGAGAAGGACCTAGCAATCCACTCCCAAGGCAATCCCGAAACAGTCAGCCATTGAAAACCCTATGAGGGTCGCTATGAGTCGGATACTGACTTGACGGCACCTAACAACAACAACAACAAAGAGTTATAAAGGGCTGGGATTTAGCTCAGTTGGTAGAGCATCGCTCTGCAGTCTCTGAGGTCCCAAGTTTGATTCCAGGCACCGCAAAAATGGGAGAAGGATGTGGCAACCCACTCCCAGGGCAGTCCCCAAACAGTCAGCCATTGAAAACCCTAAGAGGGTCGTCGCTATGAGTCGGACATGACTTGAGGGCACCTAATAACAAGAAGAGTTATAAAGATGATGTTACTGCTATTCATTGCTACTCACAAATGTCAACATGGTTTCTTCCATTATTATCCAAAAATAAATTTGATAACAGAACCATCAATGACAGGGAAGATGGGTGAATGAATACAGCAATTTAAAAATCACAGAATTACTGAATTTCAGAACTGAAAGTCGCCTTGTGGGCTACAGGAGTTCAATTCTTATTTATTTATTTTTATTAGAAATTTTTCATGTACATCGTACTGCGATTCATTTTGACATGCTTTTCGTTGTGACAATTTTCATATATGCAATTTGATAAGCATTATTCAAATAGGTTACCCCTTACCCTTCTCTATGTTCCCCCCTCCCCCCTTCCCATCTAAGTTTCCCATCCAAGTCTTCTCTATCTTTTCCTATGTGGTATTTTTCTATATGTCCTTGGGTTCCAGTTCTGTTTAAGATAGGAACTTTTCCTGTAGTGCTCTTTGTTTCTTTCTTGTTGTTGTTGTTGTCAGGTGCCGTCGAGTCGTCTCTGACTCATAGTGACCCTCATAGGGTTTTCAAAGGCTGACTGTTTCGGGATTGCCTTGGGAGTGGATTGCCAGGCCCTTCTCCCATTTTTGCGGTGCTGGGAATTGAACTCAGGACCTCAGAGACTGCAGAGCGGTGCTCTACCAACTGAGCTAAATCCCAGCCCTTCTTTCTTGTTAGAACAATTCAATTCTTATTTAAACGGAAGCCAGAGTGTCACTTCTCCAGGGCAAAGTCCCAACCTCCCTCACATATGGATCCTTCCTGCATTGCCCAGCACACACCAGGCACTCTGTGAAGACATCTGAAATAAACTGCCAATGTCTGCCGGATGAATGAAATACACTTTAATGTCATTTTTTTTTTTTTTTCGGTACTGAGGGTTGAACCCAGGGCCCCACGCTTGCATGCTTTGTAAATGCAAGACCACTGAGCTGCACCCTCAGCCCATTTTTTTTTATTTTTTGAGACAGGGTCTCGCTAAGTTATGCAGACTGCCTGTGGTCTCGAAGCCGCGATCCTCCTGCCTCCGCCTCCCAGGCGCTGGGATTACAGGCGTGCGCCACCGTGCCTGGCTCTTTAATGTAACAATTTATAATCTCAGAAGACTTCTGGTCCTGATCCTTCTGCAAAGAAATGACTCATTGTTCATCTATATGTTGTTGTTGTTGTTAGGTGCCGTCGAGTCGGTATCTGACTCATAGAGACCCTCTGTACAACAGGGGAAACACTATTGTCAGTGCTTCTCCGTTGTTCATAGGGTTTTCAATGGCAGACTGATTTTTGGGAGGAGGTTGCCAGGTCCTTCTCCCAAGCCTACAGCTTCTGGTGTTCCCAGGCAGTCTCTCATCCAGGTACTAACCAGGCCCCACCCTGCTTAGCTTCCGAGATCTGACGGGATCGGATTCCACAGGGCTACAGCTGCAGGCCATCTATAAGTTAGTAGTGAATAAACCCCCCACGTCTGCTTGTTGTGCTGTGGACGCTTGTGTGTTGCTTTGATGCTAAAAGCTATGCCATGGGTATGTCAGATACCAGCAGGGCCATCCATGGCGGACAGGTTTCAGCTGAGCTTCTGCACCAAAACAGACTATGGAGAAGGACCCAGCAGCTCACTCCCAAAACAGCCATTGAAACCCTATCAACAACAGGGAAGCACTGTCAAATATAGTGCTAGAAAATGAACCCTGCAGGCTGGAAGGTACTCAAGAAATAATTAGAGAAGAGTTGCCTTCTCCAAGTAGAGTTGTCCTTAACGATGAGAGTGGGGTAAAGCCCCTTGGACCTCCTTTTGCTGGTGTGGTACAACTCAAAATGAGAAGAAACATAGTGGTTGCAACAATGGGCTCAAACATAAAAAGACTGTGTACATGGCACAGTGTTGGGTAAGGAGCTCCAGTACAGACCACACCTCCACTCTGGACATCACAGTGAGCTCCATTACAGATCAGGCCCTCGCTGTTATCTCTGATAACCTGCTCAGGCATATTCTTGTCATTTCTGCCAACTGTAGTCACCCCTTGGTATCCATGGGGGTTGGTTCCAGGACCTCCCTCACTCCCCAAATTGTGGGTGCTCCAGGCCCTCACATACAATGGCACAAGATCCACGCCTCACCTGCCCACATCCTCTGCATGCTCAAAGCCTCTTTAGATATAATACCTAATACAATGTCAACGCTTTGTAGTTACTATCCTGCATTGTTTAGTAAACAATGAAGGAAAACAGTCTGTACATGTTCCGTATAGATACAAACTCTTTTCAAATATTTTTGATCTGTGATTGGGATGAAGAACCCATGGTCCCGGAGGGACTGACTCTGAATTTTCACACTCCTGCCAGAGTGCTCTAAAAAATTCCTCTGAGGGCCAGGCGCGGTGGCGCACACCTGTAATCCCAGAGGCTTGGCAGGCAGAGGCAGAAGGATCGCAAGTTCAAGACCAGAGGCAGTCTGCGTAACTTAGCAAAAACTTGTCCCAAAAAAAGTAAAAAAAAAAAAAGGGGGGGGCAGGGGGTGCAGCTCAGTGTGCCAGCACTTACAGAGCATGCAGGTGTGAGGCTCTGGGTTCAAGTCCCAGTACTGAAAAAAATAAATAAATAAATAAAATTCCTCTAGAGGGGCAGGAATTATCAAATTGTAAATAGCCAAATTTTAATCACATCCTGTCTGAAGTTTAATGGCCATGATGCTTTAGGGTAACAGGAGGCTCTTTTGATTTGCAAAGACAAATAGCATCAATGGTTGGCAGACTTCCCAAGACCCCCATGCCTGGGTCAGGCACATATCAAATGACAGCCTCTACAGTTACAAATGGGACTCCAGGAAGGGATACAGGGAACACCGTAGCCCATCTAGACTACTCACTACAGAGGAGCCGCTCCCAAGACCCAAACCAAAACACCGTAAGAAAAGGAACTAAAAGCTGCTACGCTGGAAAAGGACTCAGAACTTAAACACAAAACTGCATGTGGTGTGCAGCATGAGCCCGGAATACAGTGGGGTTTTCATGGTACCTCTTGGCCAGTGCACAGGGAAGGGAAGTGGGGAACACAAATTCACCCTGCCCACGGCCACCAGGACTTCCTGCTTTGCCCTGCTCGCCTCTCCTCCCACAAGTGACCGCCACTCGCTCTTCTGCTGGTTCCTCCATTCCTGGTACCCCCCCAAACTCATGTTCCCTCAGGGCCCCCACCTTCCTCTACAAGCTCCTCCTGGACCACCTCATGGGGCGCCGGATGCACAGGGAGCCTTCGGGGGTCTGGCCCTACCACTCCTTTGGGTGGTAAATGGGAAGCTGTGGCCGAGTGAGGGGCAAGGCGCAGGCGCACCCGCAAACGTGTCTGGTGTGAGTCGGGGGTCATGTGTGCTCTTCTACAAGACTTCTGTGAGGAGGGAGCTGGTGCCACAGGCAGAACGTGGTTTCTGAAGCAGATGCGTGGGCTGATTCTCCGCACCACTACTCCAAGCCTTGTGATTGATGGAAGTTATGCTGAGCCTTGGCTTCCTTGCCTGTCCAATGAGGGCAAAGATGTCTACTTTTCATGGTGATTGTATGGATGAGAGTTAAATGAAAAAAAAAAAAAAAAAAACCAATGACTATCCAGTACCTATGAGCTATTCAATAAGCGAAGTATCTGTTCTTATTTTGGCTGTGGATGCTGCTTTTATGCAAATAGTGATAAAGTATGGGTTTTGTTGGGAGAAGGACCTGGCAACCCACTCCCAAAAATCAATCCACCATTGAAAACCCTATGAGTAGCAGAGAGGCACTGACAAAGTGTTTCGCCTGTTGTACGTAGGGTCGCTATGAGTCGGATACCGACTCGATGGCACCTAACAATAACAACAGTGGGTTTTGTTATGATTTTTTTCTCATAACCATTACTAGCAGGCATTTTATTTTCAATACTGTCAGAAGGTAGCTCTGATCCTTACTCTTTATCCTTCTACCTCCACCTCAACAGGCCACGTATAGTGGACTTACATGATTCTTCTGGGTTGCCCGGCATCTGAACTCCCCTTCCAACATCTGGAAAGTCATTAAGCCCTAACACTACGAAGGCTGAAATCCCAGACAATTCTTTCTCAGACATTCTTGCAGCACACGACCAGGGTCATTTGCACTGCCCCAGGTTCTGACTTTCAGATAGCTATGAGAAGCAAGCGCTGTGCAGAAGCCGGTGCCAGAGGCAGAGCCGTGACCACAATCCCCGAAGGAACCATGGTGGTGCTGGGAAGGCAGGACGTGGTGCCTGAGTCCTGTGGGCAGCTGTGGTTCCTGGACCAGCGCAGCCACATTTTTCCTGGTCGACAAGCTTCTAAAATAGGTTCTCAGCTTTTCTAGAGATACGGAGCTACTTACAGCCACAAGCAACTCCTGTTCTGATGGAATTAGGTAGAGGTTTCTGTTGCGTACAGCTGAGACTCCTGACTGATATGCCAATCAGGTAACATTTTATTAATCTTGATAAAATGCCACTGCAGATTTACAAAGCAGATACACGCAGTGAATTGTCCTGGTCAGGCAGAGTCAGCGAGCTGTGAGGCAAGATGTTACTGGCATTTCTGAATCATTTCTTAAAAAGAGTGACAGCCACAAAGAAGAGCAATACTATGTCATTTTCAGGAAAGTGGATGGAATTAGAGACCGTCATTTTAAGTGAAATAAGCCAGACCCAGAAATATAAACATTACATGTCTTCTCTCAAATGTGGACACTACATATATATGTGTATATGTATATGTGTGTGTGTGTGTGTGTGTGTGTGTGTGTGTGTGTGTATGTGTGTATATGTATATATGGGCTGGGATTTAGCTCAGTGGGTAGAGCGCTGTGCTGCAGTCTCTGAGGTCCTGAGTTCAATTCCCAGCACTGCAAAAATGGGAGAAGGACCTGGCAATCCACTCCCAAGGCAATCCTGAAACAGTCAGCCATTGAAAACCCTATGAGAGTCGCTATGAGTCGGATACCGACTCGATGGCACTAACAACAACAACATATGTATATATATGTACATATATGTACATATATGTATATATACACACACACATATATATATTAAATATCCAAATATATATTCTTGTCATGAAAGTAGAAAGGGTACTATATGGGAGGAGAAAGGAGACTAAAGAGGAAGTGCCAGGGAATCAGGGAATTAAAAAGGGTCATAGAGGGAAAGAAACATCAAGTTTTCTCTCCTACACAGACATGCCCGTAGACAGAGGACCATTCATGGGCAGGAAGAGGATCAGCGGGTTGTGGGGACAGAACAGGGTAACGGGAGGGTAGACATGAGGAATGTACAATAATATGTGCATATGGAAATGTCATATGAAACCATTAATTTGTAAACTAAAAAAATGTTTAAATCATATAAAAAGAAAAAGAAAAAAAAAAAAACCCTGGAAAGATAGCTATGTTGCTTTGCTACAGAGTATTTGGATATTCAAATAAAACAAACAAAAAGAATGATAGGATGGATATATTACCATGTTTTTTTTTTTTGGCAGACCTGGTGGGGGTTGAACCTAGGGCCTCACACATGCTTTGCAAGCATTCTACCACCAAGCCACACTCCCAGCCTTTTTTTTTTTTTTACTTTTTGAGTCAGAGTCTCTCACTAAGTTACATAGGCTGCCTCTGGCCTCAAGCTCATAATCCTCCTACCTCCACCTCCTGAGTTGCTGGGATTTTACAGCTGTGCACCCGGCTACCGTGATGTCTTAATACTAATAACTTAAAATGCAATTTGAGCCAGGTGTAGTGGTACATGTGTGCAATCCCAGCACTCAGGAGGCTGAGGCAGAAGGATTTCAAGTTCAAGGGCAGCCTGGACTACAAAGCAAGACTCTGTCCCCCTGCCAAAAAACAAGTAATATAACATAATAATAAACTAAAATACAATGATTTTCCCCTCCCCAGTCTGAGAGGTGTACCCTAAAAAGCACCCTCAATCACTTCCTTGCATATTTGAAGGTTTCTCGTTATATAAGTCCCTCTAAAAACCTTTTTTTTTTTTTTTTTTTTTGGTGCTGGTGCTGATCAAACCCAGAGCCTCACACAGGCTAGGCGAGTGCTCTGTCACTGAGCTACACCCCCAGCCCAAAACTGTGAATTTTCATCTGCTTGCTTAACTTCTCATAGGGCAGGGAGGACACCCCATGAAGCTGCTCTGCTGAGAACACCACCTTTCCAGCTCCACAGAGAAATCTTAAAAACGCGCACCACTGGGGACAGCCCAGCCCAGAACTGAAAAAGGCCATTTTTGAAACGGGAAATAAGCACTCATACCGTATCTTCACTTCGAATGATATTTCTTCTGGAGTGATCTAATTTTAGTCACCATGGACAATGTGTTTGACTTCTCCTACTCACTTTAACTAAATCATACGGAAGTCCGTATTCAACTTTCCTTTTCGTTTACTTCCAATAACTTTGGCCGTTGCATTTTGTGAGAGGCCTTTTCGGTTAGACCCAGATTGCTACATGAGCAACAGAACTCGGGCATAGGAAAGACATTCTGTGAACAGCAGGCGGCCGATTCTGAGGAAAAGCAAGTCACAAGGCACTGTTTCCAGCATGAGGGAGGGCAGGGTCTGGGAAGAGGGGGCTTACAGGAAAGAGCCTGCCCGCCAGTTACTCTGCACTGTGTGGACGGCTGACTTCTGGGGCCACTGGGACGCTGTTGTTGTTGTTACTATTTTTAAAATGTCCCAGTAAAATTCTCTATCCTGACCCTAATTTTATTGTCTGGTTTTGTCTTCTAAACGTCTCTGTAAGTCTCACATTAACCACTGGGAAGCTGGTGTTTTAACCTTTAGCTCAAGAATAAAAAGTCAGAATGGAAAAGAGTAGTTGTGATCCCAAACAATAAAAGCAAATTTGAAGCGGCAAAAATCACAACAGCAAAAGTAACAAACATCAGAGTCAGAAGATTGTAAGCTGCTGGAAAATGTCCTAGTTCCTGAATTCTGCCTTTTCCAACTGATGTGATCTATTCGGGATCATTCTCTCTATTATTTCAGAGCAGGGCTGAGTAGAAATCTACTCACACAAAGGACTGACACTGAGCTAGCACATTCGCAGGAGGCCATCTAGTTTTAGCCATTTCCTCTTCTACTCTAAAATCACCACAAACCAGGGATGCTAAAATGCCAAGCAAGCAGCGACCTGTCTGCCCTACAGAAATGAGAGGCTCTTTTAGGACATTTCAAACTGAAAGTGACTCATGGGAGAAAAAAAAGAGGTTGCTGCTCAATTGACAGCTTCTAGGTGCCCTGGGCTCTGCCACCAGGAGCTTGGGCCTGGAACGGGCAGAGGGTGGAGCATGGCAGGGGGCAGGCATCCTCACTAATTGACTCATATTAGCAAACTCCCTTTGCTGCGGGGAACCCCTGCAAACCTCCAGGAGGCCCCATGTGGAGGAGAGAGGAACTCCCGCAGAGTCCCACACCCCCCCCTGGGTCCCCACCTCAGCTGGCCTGAGGGTAAATGGCTGTGGGCACACACCCTGGAGGGCTGGGAGCTCTTGGGGGGACCAGGCATCGTTCCTAAATCAGACAGGCAGCTGGCGCTCTTGGAGGCCCAGGAGCCCTACAACAGAGGGGAACGATGTCAGCATGGGGATGTCCCCTCCCGGCTCACTGAGCGGGCCCAGCAGGCGGGCCTCACCCCTGTTCTGCAGAGGGCAGGCAGGTGAGCAAGGCCCGGCCAGTTTACCACTTTCAACAGCTGGTTTCCCTAGCACACGGAATGCGATGGACACAGTCAACGTCTACTTTTACAATCAGGCGTTTTCAGTCCCACACGTGGCTCACTGCACAGCATGTGGAAAGACTGGGCAACGGTCACTCGGAAAGCAGAGCGGACCCCAAGCAGGCAGTCCATGGGCATGGGCATCGGGGCCCTTTGGTGCATGGTCCAAGGCTGCTTAACTTCTGCCACTGCTTAGAATGTTATCACGCGTTGAAGCTCCACAGTTTATGACAAACCTGCCGAACGGGACAAGCCAGTCTGGATTATACAAAATGCAAATAAGCCAGGAGCCAGGAGAGCAAGTCAGAAAAGGCCTCAGAATTAAACCTCACCACACCTGAAGGGAGCCGGACATTCATTTTTCTTCTCCTCCTCCTAGTGCTTTATAACCAAAACATGTTGTTGTTGTTGTTGTTGTTGTTGTTGTTAGTTACTGTCAAGTGGGTATCTGACTCAGCGACGCTGCATATGACAGGCGAAACACTATTGTCAGCACTTTTCTGCTGTTCATAGGGTTTTCAATGGCAGATTGGTTTTTAGGAGTAGGTTGCTGGGTCCTTCTCCCAAGCTTACAGCACCTGGTGTTCCCAGGAGGTCTCCCATCCAAGGACTAACCAGGCCCAACCCTGCTTAGCTTCAGAGATCTGACAGGATGGGATGCCACAGGGCTGTGGCTGCAGGCAACCAAAACGTGGGAATTACAAAAACCGATGAAAACAAGTTACTTTTACCTCTGCAAACACCAACAAGTGAACCACTAAAATTAACTAAAAGGGACACAAAAGCCAAAGTTTAAATCTCATGTAGTTTTAAAAGTCTGCTATACCACTGAATAACTCGTATTGTACCTGATGATATTAATGCATTCTCAAGAGATTATCAGTAATTAGTATCTTCTTCCCCAACAAACATATCAGCTTAAATGTGGGCCCAGAGCCAGAGCTCCAAGTTTCACTAGTGTTGTTTTACAACTTGAATATATTGTTTGAGTTTCAGGTACGTACTTGTTTAGAAAACAGATTTTATATCTACTACTTTCATGGATGGTGAAGATATAGTAAGTAGTGAAACTGGAAACGTTCCGTGAATATTCCTATAATACAACAACCTGACGTAAGACAGAGGGTCCACAAATGAAATATTAAACATCTTATAGTAAGAAAGGAGAGAAATATTGAAATGACATTCAAAGCTATTCATTAACCGACATTGCTTTGTGCAGATTACAACGGCCTCCAAGTTTTGCTTTTGCACAGTCTGTTATAAACCAATGGGGAGGAGTTAGAAAAAAATCCAAGTTGGGTTTGCAGAGTTAAGTACAGATGGTGGCCTTGTAAGTAAATGAACTACACACAAAACTGACCAAACTGCGAGGAAATCACTGAACCTTGACAAAAGAGCTGACATTTAATAGCTTCAATGTAGAAATTTAAAAGCTTACATACAAACCCGATTAACATGTATAAATACACGGCTCAGGTTTATTGCACCAGAGTTCTCTCCTAGGTCCTCATTTTTTAAGGTTTCTGTTGTCTTTTTTGTTTGTTTGCTTAAAGTAATGATCACATTGGTTCTCTCCTATTTCTGATACTGTATACATATGATTTGCCTGCAGCCATACCCCTGTGGCATCTGATCCCACCAGATCTCGGAAGCTAAGCAGGGTCGGCCGGGTTAGTACTTGGATGGCAGACCGCCTGTAGGCTTGGGAGACGGACCCGGCAGCCCACTCCTAAAAATCAATCCACCATTGAAAACCCTATGAACAGCAGAGCAGCACTGACAATAGTGTTTCATCTGTTGTACATAGGGTCGCTATGAGTCGGATACCGACACGATGGCATCTAACGACGACAACAACACATAATTTAGAAATAGTGAGTCTAAGATCCACCTTCAAGGTGGGGACAAGAGAAGGCAGTGGGACGGGTGAGTATGAGCAAAGCGTGTGACACAGGTGTGAATGCCACAATGGAACAAGTTTTACACAGTGAACGCGTGCAAAAAAAAAAAATCTCCAAAGAGATGAAAAGAGAAAGCCCCTGTTGGGCAGGGAAGCCCTCTCCTAGCCATCCCATAAATGGACATTGAAAGCATGATCAGAATCCTGGGTAGGAGGGTCGGAGTCGGTTGTCATCAGGCTCCATCTGCTCACCCCAAAGGGCAGGCGTGAGGCAGGGTTACAAACCGACGCTTACCACTGAAGCCACCGCACCGCGGTGCAGACCCCAGTGCCAGCTCAGGACCCTCGTCCCGGCACACCCTTCACCACAACAGGCAAAGAGGAAAATAAGTCAAGATGAACGTTTTTTGAAAAAGCTTTCTGGTGATTCGGGGTGCCCAAAATGAGAACTAGAGACCCCAGCCTTTGCTGCCTCCTGCTCTCACCCCAAAAGCCCTATAGAAGGAAATACCGGGGGAGCCTTCCTTTCCACGGACTCTTGCCCTGATCAGTTTTAAAACCCAAAGTTGTAGCCGGGCACTGTGGCGCACACCTGTCATCCCAGCGACCGGGGAGGCGGAGGCAGGAGGATTGCAAGTTCGAGACCAGAGGCAGTCTGCGTAATTTAGAGAGACCCTGTCTCAAAAAGTACAAAAATAGGCTGGGGGTGCGGATCAATGGTCCGGCACTTGCAGAGCACGCAAGCGCCAGGCCCTGGGTTCAACCGCCAGTACCACAAAAAAAAAAAAAAAAAAAATGTTGTGGTCTTGGCCAGCTATGTGTGTCAACATCAAGGCAAAATGTCTCTCTGGACAGATGCAGATGCAGACACAACACGGTATCTTCACGACGTGAGCATCCGCTAGGGGGCTGATGGTGCGGCCTGGTGTGGCCTGGCTGACCACGTGTTCCCAGCGCGGGCCTGCAGAGGAGGCTCCCAGACACTGTCAAGACTGATTCTGCAGGAGGAAAGAAGAGGCTGGGTGCAGCTTGAACGTGCCCAGGTGGGGTCACCACGGTGTTCCCAAGACCTCTCTTCTGCTGCTGGGGTTTTTCTGGTGGTGTTTCCAGTACCTGAGGGGCTGGCCCCAGGGCCTCACGCATGCTAGGCAAGTGTTCTACTTCTGAGCTGTACTCCCTGCCCCTTTTCATTTTTTATTTTGAGACAGAGTCTTGCTGAATTGCGCAGGCTGCCTCTGGCTTCCAACTCAGGGCTCTGCAGCCTTAGCCTCCAGAGTGTCTGTCTGGGATTACAAACTACAGACCCCAGGTTTCCTATGGGACTGTTTTTAAAAATATGTGAAAAGGTGGTAAAGAGAAAGCCCAAATTTTCTGCAGAATTTTAAAAATACAAAGTACTAATTTAGAAAATAGGTTGTTTTGTTGAGAGAGTAAAGGAAGTATCCCACATAGCATCTTCTAAGCTCTTTCTCCTCCAAGAAGAAAAAGTTAAAAGATTCCAGGCTCCAATCTCTACGCTCCTCTCAGAAATTCCCACTGCTCAGCTGGCAGGCCTCCAAAGGCAGGGCTGAGCTGACAAACATTCAGATTCAGTTTCTCAAAATATGCTGGCCAGGCCAGCAGGGTGCCTGCACCAGGAACTCTGCCCACCCTTCTCGGTGTGAACTGAACCTGTGCAGGTTAGAACAGGCTGCCAAACACTTGTCACGCGAGATCACTCACTGCTGGTTGAACGACTGCCAATTCAAAATAAGCATTTCGGGAGAGAGGCTTTGCTGAAGGTACACTGTATTTTGAAATGGGTACAGATTTTCATTTTGATGGTCAAGCCACTCCCCACTCGAGTTTTCCCCCACTGGTATAAAAACAAGCATTACGGAGTTATACTCTTTTCAAGGACCCTAAAGTTTCCAGGCCTGCAGCGGTAGCCCTGTGGCATCCGATCCCATCAGATCTCGGAAGCTAAGCAGAGTCGGGCCTGGTTAGTACCTGCATGGGAGACCACCTGGGAACACCAGAAGCTGTAGGCTTGGGAGAAGGACCTGGCAACCCCCTCCCAAAAATCAATCTGCCATTGAAAACCCTATGAACAGCAGAGAAGCACTGACAATAGTGTTTCCCCTGTTGTACAGAGGGTCGCTATGAGTCAGATACTGACTTGACGGCACCTAACAGCAACAACAACAACAACAAAGTTTCCAGGGGACTGGGATTTAGCTCAGTTGGTAGAGCTCCGCTCTGCAGTCTCTAAGGTCCCAAGTTCGATTCCCAGCACTACAAAAATGGGAGAAGGACATGGCAACCTACTCCCAAGGCAATCCCGAAGCAGTCAGCCATTGAAAACCCTATGAGGATCAATGGCACCTAACAACAACCTAACAAAGTTTCCAGGGCATTTTGCAAGGGTTATAGGTTTTTAAAAATAACTTCCCATTGAAATACTTTAAATTCTACAAATGAAGAAACACAAGTAGTGGTTATATGTCGTACTGATAATGATAACAAGGATGGAAAGTAGAGCTCAGTTGTTTTATCAGTCGATCCACATATTTGACAATACCTCTTTAGCCCAACAGTGAAATCACAAGACTAGCTTTGGTCTGCCCGTGGTCTAAAAATATTTCCCCTGCCAAATCCGGCTGTCTTACCATTTTCACTCCTCTTTCTCCCTGCCTCCCCTGAAAAGGCATTTGCTTCTTTCTCATCCACACAGACATTCCAGACATAGTCTGAATTTCAGAACTCAGGCCACAGCTTCATCTGTGGCAGAACAGAAAGCACTGGGTCAAGAAAACCTCAGTGCTTCCCAGTCCCGAAATTAGTCTCCAAATCACCAGGCTCGTAGGAAATCGGGGCCTCGTATCGTCAATTTAAGAAATTAAAGGGAGGCTGAAAGTAAGGTATAAGCGGGATCACAAACTCACTCGCGGTGACTCACCCTCATATGCTCAAGATTAAACAGAGCACTTGATCAAGATCAGGAAAGAATTTTGCCTCTGGGGCAGAGAGTGGTGTGGGATTTCCAAAGGTGCACTACAGGAAGATCATCTGCAGGGATCAGGCAGGCAAATCCTACACCAACTTCCTACCGCGGTGAGCGGGTGAGGCGGGCGACTCCTGAAAGGTATCGGCTCGAAGCCCCTTTGGAGCATGCGCTGCACAGACTGGATGGAGAACCAGTTTGTGTCATGTGGTGTTTTTCTTTTAACCACAGTTGAAAATCAAAATAATACCCAGAGACAGACAAATTGGGATGAATTTATGATATTGCTGCTGATCTAAGGGGCGTCTAAAAGGCTCCTACAACGTGCAAGGGTTTGAATTTTAGAAGTCAAAGCAGCCTCTCCAGGTGAAGATGGAGCCAGGGTGGTGGCCACCCCTGTAATCCCAGCATGAGGGAGGCTGAGGCAGGAGGATCCAGCTGGAGGCCAGCTTGAGCTACACAGAGAGACTCTCAAAAAACAAAAGCAAACAACAAATCAAAACCAAAACAGAAAGAATAGGAAGAACAATACAATTTTCTTCACCTTTCATCACTGCAAAAATAACCTGGCCCTTATCTTCTTTGAGTCATTTTCTTTTTAAGTATTTCAATAAATTCTTATTCTCCTTGGAAATTTATTCTCCTTGGAAAACATACGGCTTAAAAACACAAGAGATCCTATGTGAAAACAAACAGGAGTATTTCCAAGGGTAGAACTTGTTTGAAAGTTGAAAAATACTTCAATATCCAAATTCCAATTTCCCTAAGTAACAGCACAGGTTTCTCAACAAATTTTCCAAGTTGGAGGAAAAAAAAAACATATGCTAAAAAACATAAAAGTGTCTTTTAGTTCTTTAAGAGTCATTGGAATAAGTTGTTGTTGTTGTTGTTGTTAGGTGCTGTCGAGTCGGTATCCGACTCATAGCGACCCTCATAGGGTTTTCAATGGCTGACTGTTTCGGGATTGCCTTGGGAGTGGATTGCCAGGTCCTTCTCCTGTTTTTGCGGTGCTGGGAATTGAACTCGGGTCCTCAGAGACTGCAGTGCAGCGCTCTACCCACTGAGCCAAATCCCAGCCCTTGGAATAAGTACATATTAAAGATTTAAATATATTCGAAGTTTAAAATTATTACCTAAAACAAAGAAATAACCAAAGTGCCAACATACAGTATAAATAAGTCAATCTATATACATTCTGGGCTGGGATTTAGCTCAGTTGGCAGAGCGCTGCTCTATACTCTCTGAGGCCCTGGGTTCAATCCCCAGCATGGCAAACATGGGAGAAGGATGTGGCAACCCACTCCTGAAACATTCAGCCATTGAAAAACCTATGAATAGCAGAGAAGCACTGACAGTGCTGGGCATGGTACAGTTGTACATTGGGTCACTGAGTTAGACCAGACTGGATGACACCTAACAACAAAACAACATGTACATTTTCTATTCAAATATAACATAAAAATATAAGATTATGTATATAGACTTAAATGATACATCTTCTAAATTACTGAATTACATACACTAAATTACTAAAGAAACACTTCTCGTTAGTAACTTAGGCAAAGGACAGTCAATCTACTTACCTGGTATTTTATAACCCTCTTTTTCTACATGCTAAACTCAAAACAGGGCTGGGATTTGGCTCAGTTGGTAGAGCACTGCGCTGCAGTCTCTGAGGTCCTGAGTTCAATTCCCAGCACCGCAAAAATGGGAGAAGGGCCTGGCAATCCACTCCTAATGCAATCCCAAAACAGTCAGCCACTGAAAACCTATGAGGGTGGCTATGAGTTGGATACCGACTCGACAGCACCTAACAACAACAACAAACTCAAAACAGAAAACTGTGAATTCAAACACCTTCACTGACAACTTATAACCAGTATTGTTTTATGTTGTACTTGGATGACTACCTCATGTTATGCCTCTCCCTACAAGCATTTAGACTTGTTTCTAGCAAACATAAATATTCATTGGAAACATCTACCACTCTGTTAAATGATACATGGATTAGGACAGATGCCAGGGGAAAAAAATCTGAAAAAATAATTAGGAATATTCAGAAGCCAGTAAGAAAGAGATCTACCAAGCATAGGGTGTTAAAAAAAAAAAAAAAAAAAAAAACAAGAAAGCAAGGCCATAAGGTCACCTGAGAGAAGAGAGCAAATCCAACCCCGCCTTCAAAGCCAAGAGGGAAGCTGAAGCCAAAGTAGCACGGCCTTCCTTGGTGCCAGGGTCAGTGCGGGGGCTGCCTCCGGGTCGCACCAACACACAGCAACCGGTCCGTTTCCTGCAGCAGCAAAATGATCTGCTCACCCAACCTGGGCTCTTGGTGCACTGAGAGGGTGTGGCGGGCACTTCGTTAATGACAGTAATGATCCCCTGCGCTTACAGAGCAGATGGGAGATCCAATCCCAGCACGTGGACACATGGGCAAGGCTTGTCCTGGGGTCCCCAGCAAGTAGATGAAGGAGGGAGGGAAAACGGAAGGTGGCAACTAGGGAGGGTGGGAGAGGGAACCGGTTATCCTGACAGGGTGGTCAAAATGGGTATGATGTACTATGATCTGGTGTCCTGGCAGGTGCTCGGGGAACAGGGGACGCTTTGATGCCGAGGTGGCGAGAGCAAGGCCAGAAGATGGGCAGTTTAACAAGCACCGGTGACACCCCCATTTATAGGGAGCTCCCACATTCTTCCCCACCCTCTGTGGCCAAGACCGCCCTGCAAGGTAACTGAATAGAACACAAAAGTCTCTGTAAGGAAATACTTGTGCCCCCCACCAAAAAGAGCTTTCTAGAAGCAGAGTGAGTTTAGTAGGTAAATAGTCAGAAATAAATTCTTTTACTTTATTCTTCTGCTAGGGTTAAGTAGCCATTCTCACCTGGTCTTCTTGAGCAACTGTCTAAAGTGGAGGCCACCTGATTTTTTCTCTAGTGCGGGCTTTAAACACACACACAAACATAAGAGCTTGGAGAAACGAGGCCTTAACTCCTTTAGTCCAGCAGAACTATCCTACGGGCTTTGCTACTCTTATAAATCAATCACATCTCAAAACTAATGAAAATCATGGCAAGCAGGACAGGTATTCTAAAGGCAATGAGAAAGAGGAATTGAATTGTGAACTAGCCCAGGATACCTAGTCTGGACTCTTGTAATAAGCTTTCAGATCCAGTAACCAGAATAACCAGAACTTCTGGTAAAGAACAAATCCTCCTTCATCCCTCCTCCTCATCTTTAAGCCGCTCGCGAGCTCTCGATTTGAGAAATCACATTCTTTTTTAAATCGATACCTACTTAATGCTATCTTTGATTTCGCAACGCCTTTTAATCATCTCGGTGAAGCTCAGGTACCTTCTCCTAGCCCAGCCTTTCTGAATATCCTCCTGTGCTTTTGTCACCTCTCTGTGCTCTTTGGGGAACAGTCTGATGTCAATCACTACCAGGAAAAAGTAAACACCTATCTGTACCCCAGCGTCTTTCCCTTATCCCACAGAGAAGAGGGAGAGGTTACTTTGGGGGTGTTTCCTCTTGCCTTCCCGTCCCAATGTTTGTAAGTATTTACTTCTACCAGATTTTCTTTCTCCTCCCTTTTCCCTCTATGCCTGACTCAGGATTTCGCCAAGTGTAATGTGAGGATCACCCACATCAGAACCGGCAGGTTTCTGAGTCGCCCCTCGGTAGACTTGGCCTGCAGCGGTAGCCCTGTGGCATCCGATCCCGTCAGATCTCAGAAGCTAAGCAGGGTCGGACCTGGTTAGCACCTGGATGGGAGACCGCCTGGGAACACCAGGTGCTGCAGGCTTGGGAGAAGGACCTGGCAACCCCCTCCCAAAAATCAATCTGCCATTGAAAACCCTGTGAACAGCAAAGAAGCACTGACAATAGTGTTTCCCCCGATGTACTGAGGGTCGCTATGAGTCGGATACCCACTCGACGGCACCTAACAACAACAAAGGCAGATTTACTAAAAATAATCACAGGGGCAAAGAACATGGAAACCAAGAGTCTCTGTTTTAGAAGCGACCCAGGGGATGTTACCCACAGCCAAGCTGGAGGGGCACAACCTCAAACCCTTCATTTCCCCCAAACCAAAGGGCAGCGAGTACTGTACCAGCTACGAATAAGTCCTGCAGATTATCTGAGAGGAGAGGGTACGGTGGCAACTCTCTCCTCGCCTTCCTTCTAAGATGCTAGGGAAGGGGCCGGGAGTCTGGAGAGAGAGCCACGCACCTGATGTGAGCCGTCAGCATAAACGCAGACCTGTCAGCCCGGCTCTGTGGCACTGCCAATTACAGTAGCCAGACCCGCGAAGAGAACCTGAGTACGTGTAAGTGATAAAAAGCAAACAAGCCGGGCGGCTTGTGGACAAGGAATGGTGGTATTCCAGCCAAGAGGTAATAAAAACCGTGAATAAATGACTCAGCACCCCCTCGCCCCCCAGACAACAATAGGCTGCGCTCTAGCTATGAGAGCAAGGGCAAAATGAGTATTTTGGTAGTGATTCAAACACAGCAGACCTTTGGAGGGAGATGATGCCTATCTCATAAACCCTTCACCACCTCTGGTGTTCAGAAGCTCAGCCATCTCAGTGACTTTTTCCCAACGTGACTAAAGGCAGAAAAGTAAGGGGCTTTGTTCCTGTGCTAGAAGACAATACTGCATCTGAATTATGGCTGTTGATGGAAACAGGGAAGGAAATTAGATAGATAATACAGATGTGAGAGCTAAGCCTTACGGAAAATTGTTCTGTGTGGGGTTTCTCAATGTTGCCGGGCTGGTGTTTTGGGCCAGATAATTCCCAGCTGTGGGGCTGTCCCAGGCAATGCAGATGTTCAGTGGCCTCAGAGACTCTGACCCTGGATCCCAGAAGCCCTCCTCCCTCCAGATGTGGCCAAACATCCCCTGGAGGGGAAAAGAATTACCTCTGGCACTGAAAACCACTGTTGTATACAGGAGAATCACAAAGAAATATGCGTATCATAAAACGGCTTGCAGAACATATTTTTGACATCACAATAACGCCTCTTAGATGTATTAAATGCATACCAATCAACCCTGGGGAGGTCGTGGCTGATCTGAGAGATATTAGTATACCATCCTATTTATACTGGAAATTTTTCCACTCTAGAAACTACATTGCAAAATCTTCCATTTTTTCTCTCTTTTTTTTTTTCAGTACCTGAGAGTTGAACTCACAGCCTTGCACATATTTTCAAGTGCTCTACCACTGAGCTGCACCTCCAACTCATTTTTTATTTGTTATATTGAATTAGGGGCCCGCTAGGTTATGAAAGCTGCTTCTCCCCTCGAATTCAGGATCCTCCTGCCTCACCCTCCCGAGTTGCCGGAATTACAGATGGAGCCACTGAGCCTAGCTGCAAAATCTTAATATTGCCTTAGTGAGCGATCTAGGTCATTACAGAAGTACCACATGTCAAGGCTGGGTGAGGTGGCCACACCTGTCATCTCAATGACTTGAGAGGCGAGGCAGGAGGATCACAGGTTCAAGGTCAGAGGCAGCCTGTGTAACTTAGTGAGACCCTGTGTCAAGATAAAAAATACAAAATGGGCTGAATGAGGGTGCAGCCCCGTGGTAGAGTGCTTGCAAAGTACATGTGAGGCCCTGGGTTCAACCCCCGAGTACTGAGGAAAAAAAGTACCACCTAACAAAACAATCAGAGCGGTCCCTCACCTTTCTTGTTGTTGTTGTTAGGTGCCATCGAGTCCTGGCCGACTCATAGGGACCCTCATGGGGTTTTCAATGGCAAATTGTTTCCAGATTGCCTTGGGAGTGGGTTACCACGTCCTTCTCCCATTTTTGCTCACCTTTCCTAATCCCAATAAATCAGGTGGCATGTGCTGTCAACTTTATCTCCAAAGTATCTCTGGTCATTTAACAGAGCCAACACGCCCCCTGGCCCAAATGGAACACTGCCTGGGCCATGATATTTTTGGGAGAGCACACACAACACTTTGCAATTTAAATTTCCTTTAAAATGAAAATAATGATAATAAGTACGTAACAACAAACCCAGTTTGGGATATATTTGTCTTTATGCTGTATGATATAATTTTTTCAACATTATTTATTTATTTGGCTTTTTGAGACAAGAGTCTTGCTATATAGCCCAGGCTGGCCTCGTGATCCTCCTGTTTCAGCCTCCCGAGTGCTGGGACCACAGGGAGGCACCATTCATATCTGGCTTCATTTCTCAATTTTTTAATAGAAGGGGAAACCCTCAAAGGGAAAAGCACCTGGGGACCAAGAAGTCAACACTCAGTCCATCTAAGGAGAAATGAGCAAACCGCACAAGTATGATGTCGTGCCCAGGAGCCAGGAGTACTGAAGAGCGGAACATAGCTCTAGACACAGGTGCCTGGGATGGCCAGAAGGGGCTCCGGAGGAAGAAGAATCAGCAGGATGAGCCTGATGGTGAAGCCAAAGAAGGGAGGGCTGGAAGAGGAAGAGAAAAGACCCAGGGTGACAGATCTGGGCCAGTGTGGACCAGAAAGCCCAGCACTGCTGAAGTGAAGAAGGCAGCAAAAGTCCTCCTGCGTGGACGTGCAAAAGCCATGGGATGAAGAGCCTGCAGGTCACGAGCAAGGAATGGGTGTCAGGTGTGTTGCAGGACGGTGGCCACTGCCTTGAAGTGACAGTCTGCAGAGGACAAGACAGAGACCACCTGGCCACCGAGGCAACCCGGAAGAATGAGAACAGTGGGTGGGAGGCCAATCAAGAGGCCCTGGGAGGTCAACTGACAGGGTGCGGCCTTCAGGAGTGTGGACCCAGGGGGAGCAAGGATCCCACTGGCCATTGTGGGGCCAGCAGGTTGGGTCTGAAGGGACAGGAAGCCTCGCTAGGTCACCCACTTGGAGCACCACAGGCAGCTGTGCCTAAGGAGTGGAGCAGGTGGATCCACAGAGCAGCAATGGACTTCAGGGAGACCCCTAGCACCTGGCCCAGGCACAAAACCGAGCAACACGGCCCACAGCGACTCTGAAGACCAGAAAGCACAAGGGCGGTAATGACAGGTGAGAACTGTTTTTTTTTTTAACTGGAAATTTTTAATGTACACCTTAATGTGATTCATTCTGACATGCTTTTCATTGTGACATTCCCATATATGCATTTTGTTATATGTTATACATATAAGTTCCCCCTTACCCTCTTGTGTGCTTCCTCCCCCCAACACAACCCCCACCAAAGACTTCTCTTCCATTTGCTTGTCTTTTTATGGTAATATTTTTCTATATATCCTTGGGTTCCAGTTCTGTTTAAGATAGAAACTTTTTCTGCAGTGAGCTTTCTTTTTACATTGTCAGAACCATTACGTGAATTTTCTAGACCATCTATAATAATACCATTCTTACCTTTTTTTTTTTTATTGTGATCCGACTTCTGTATAGGATTTTTTCCTTCTTATAATTTTGATTCAGCTCCCACATATGAGTGAGAACATGTGGTGTTTCTCTTTCTGAGCTTGTGCCCATTCATTTAAAATAATTTTCTCTAATTCCGTCCATTTTGCTGTGAATGGCATTATGTCATTTTTTTTGATTGCTGAGTAGTATTCCATTGTGTATGTGTTTTTTTATCCCAGGTGAGGATTCCTGTGAAACACAGACCCCAGGGCTCTTGCCACTTCTTTGAAGGAGCTCACAAGTTCTCAATGGGTGAAGCAACACCCAGAGGCAGAGGAGAGGCCACTGGGGGCCTGCGGACCACCTGCCAAAAAGGCACGAGGGGGCCAGGCGGGCATCTCCCTCAGGGCACCCAGGACGCACGGAAAGTACGAACCAGAACATGTGCCCTAGAAGTGACAATGAGATCTCTGGGGACATTGGTGGCCACAGCTTGGATGCAGGTGGTGGAGGAAATACCCAAGTGCCTGCATTAGGAGCCCGCAGTGGGTAAGGAGGGCGACCACCTCTGCGGTCAGAGGTCAGAAGGGAGAGAAGGAAACGTGTCCCGCTCCAGTCTCATCTTCAGAAGCAGAGCCCCTCTGAAGACCTGACAAAAGGTCTCTCGCCACCTCTCAAGGTCTCCCCAGAGTCTCGGGGTTAACCCCACTGTGCCACACCATACATCACGAGTTGTAACACAACTGGCAGTCCAAGCACACCCCCGTCCCCTAATAACACAGGAACTCCCGAAGGTGAAGGCAGGTCCCCTTGGTCCTCGACTTCTGAACTCTTCCTAGTGCCTTGGTCACTGCGTGGCCACAGGATCTGCCCCGACAGGAAGACATGTGACCCCAACAGAGCAGCTGGTTAAACTGCACAGCCTCAACAAATCAGTTCGTTTCTCTGCAGCTCATTTTCAGTCCCTGTAAAATGAGGAGGTTGCCCTCTTCTTGACTAGTGGGAAGGGAGGCGTGTGTAACCGACAAAGGATATTCAATATAGCTTTGGAAACCATACAAAGGAAGGCTGAATGAAAAGCCAAAGGGCACTCAAACAATACATAGAGAGGGACAGGTCAGAAAAGGCTGCATAACCAAGATGTAGCCAAAATGATTTGTAATTTTAGGTTCAAAAGTCTAAACTGGGCATGGTAGTGCAGGTTGTAGTGCCAGTACGTGGGAGGCTGAGACAGGAGGATCGTGAGTTTGAGGCTAGCCTGGGCTACATAGCAAGACCTTGTCTCAACCCCCTAACCCCCTAAAACAGTCTAAAATTAGTTGGTCATGCTGTTGAAGAGACAGTGCAAGGATCCCCAATGTACGTTTTAGACAAAGCACAAATGCCATCTCTGTACTCTGGAAATCAATATCCTGTTACAAACACCCAAGAACACTAAGTGAAACCGCAATCGTTCTCTAAACAGACCATGTGTATATACCTTTTACTGCGTATTTCTGTGGGTCCCTGTAAAAAATCACCCAGAAAAATAGATCAGGCTTGCTTTTCCTGTTTGTCGCACTGCACGTTGATAAAATTGACCCTCGACTATCTGATCGTTTACTGAAAAAGTAACAAGAATATTTTTCACTAGCACCAGTTTAATTTTGTGCACCTTTCTTTGAAGATAAATGACCTTTATACCCAATAAAGATGATCCAGAAGGCTTTGATTTTATGTAGCAGCATCATTAGGAACAAATTACTATACCTTCTCTAATATTTTGCATTTTTACTAATTCAGTATTTCCTTTTGCCTTTTCTCCATACTTCAAGTATTTAAACCTGAAATTGTCAGGGAACCCTTGTATAGTCCAAATACTCCATTGTAACTTTGGAGCCAATTATAATTTCACCAGGAGGTGGTAGTGTTGCTAGGTGCCCTGGAGTTGGGTCGGACTCATAGCGACCCTATGTACAACAGAATGAAACACTCCCCAACACTGTGCCAGGCACACAATCGTTTTTATGTTAAAGTCCATTGCTGCAGTCACTATGTCAATCCAGCTAGTTGAGGGTTTCCTTTTCTTTTTTTTTAATTGACCTAGCACTCTTCCCAACATGACGTCCCTCTCTAGGGATCGGTCCCTCCTGACTACATGTCCAAAATACATAAGACGCAGTCTAGCCATCCTTGCTTCCAAGGAGCACACTGGATGCACTGCTTCTAGGACAGATCTGTTGGTTCTTTTGGCAGTCCATGGTATATTCAATAGATGTCTCCAGCACCATAATTCAAAAGCATCAATTCTTCTCCTGTCTCGCCTGTTCAATGTCCAGCTTTCACAACCATATGGTGTGACTGAAAATACCATGGCATGAGTCAGGCGCACCTTCGTCTTCAATGTGACATTTTTACATTTCAACACTTTAAAGATGTCTTGCAACAGCTTTTCCCAGTGCAATGTGTCTTTTGAGTTCTTGACTGCTGCTTCCATGTGTGTTGATTTTAGAACCAAGTAAAGCAAAATCTTGGACAATGTCAATCTTCTGTTTATCATGAAGTTCCATACTGACCCGGTAGCAAACAGTTTTGTTTTCTTGATGTAGGGGACTCAAATAATCCCTCCGGAGCTGAATGAGGTCATCCTTCTTCAGCAAGCCCTACACACACCTTTGGAATTTAAAATATGGACGGTAGCATTTTACCAAGTATTTCTCTTCCAAGAGCCAAAGGTGACAGTGCCTCTCTACAGAGAATGAAGGCCATCTCTCCAACCAGAAGTGCTTCTGTGTTGGCTATGGCACTTTGTTCAAGGCACGCAACAGGAATACGTTATAGACTGGAGCTGCGAAACACGCCAGGCGTTTCATTCTTTAATTGAGTATTCATCTTGGGGAGGAGTTCTGCTAGTCATAAAGTGGTCCAGCCACATTTCCCAGTACATCAGTAACAAAAACAGCATCTTGAGAGAGAAAAATAACCTATATGCTGAGAACATTATTATTCCTATTTTTTCTCTTTTGCAGTACTGGGGGTTGAACCCAGGGCCTTGCGCTTGCATACTTTGCAAGTGCTGTACCACTGAGATGCACCTGCAGGCCACTTTTTAACTTTTTTGAGACAGGGTCTCACTAAATTACGCACACTGCCTCTGGTCTTGAACTTGAGATCCTCCAGTCTCCGCCTCCTGAGTTGCTGGGATTACAGGTGTGCGCCATGGCGCTGGGTATTATTCCTATTCTTGATTGCCATACAGCAGTGACGTGAATTAATCCAGAGGTTAGAGAACTGTGGGGCAGAGTGCTTTACTTTTCTATGAATTAAAAAAGTTGGCAAATACAATTTTATAGCAATAGGCAAACTAACGCATTAAATGCAACAATAAAAACTTTGGCCAGCACAGTGCACACGTTTGTAATCCCAGCACCTGAGAGGCTAAGGCAGAACAATCTTTTTTTTTTTTTTTTTTTTTTTTTGGTACTGGGGGTTGAACCCAGGGTGTCAGGCTTGCATCCTCTGCAAGTGCTGGACCGTTGAGCTGCAGGCTCAGCCCATTTTTTACTTTTTGAGACAGAGTCTCGCTAAATTATGAAGACTGCCTCTGCTCTCAAACTTGCGATCCTCCTGCCTCCGCCTCCCAAGCCACTGGGATTACAGGCGTGTGCAACTGCACGCGGCTGAGAAGGATCTTAAATTTGAGGCCAAGCTGGGCTTCCTAGTGAGGCCCTGTCTCAAAAAAAAAAACCAAAAACCAAAAAACTACAACAAAAGTAAAGCTGAATCCTGAAAATTCTCCTGCTGCAATTGTCCTTTTGTTTCGACATCACAGAAAACAGACCTCCTAACTAAAATTACATTTACCTGCTTATTCCACATGTTCCACTTGTAATAGCTAAATATCTCTAAGTAGTAATAATAAATTCAATTTATCCAGGCATCCTGAGAGTAAGTTAGAAAACCTTGGTGTTCTTGGACGCCAGACACTAGCTCCTCTCTTGTCAGGTAATGTGAGATGGGCTGGGCGCAGTATTCTTAAAGAAGCGCATGTAAGACTGTTTTCAAAAACAATTTAAACTAAATGAGTCTAAGCAAAGGAAAATAAATAAAAAGCGGAAAGGAAAAACAATGGACAGGATAGTTAAAGCAAAGTTTAGTATTTTTCTTCCTTAAGAAAAAAAAAACAAGATTTTTTACATTGAAAAGAAACGTTTGGACTCTCAGTTATATTGTTTTTAATTCACTGAACAATGTAAGCTTTTTTTTTTTTTTTTCCTTTTAGGACATTGTTTTTCTAGAACATATAACTTAGAGAATTACCCAGGCCAACTGTAAATTTAAAGTAAGAAGTTGGAGGAATAAAAAAAAAACAGACAATCACAAGAAAAACTCTCTTGGTAAGTTTAGCATTCTGTCCAGCATATAAGAATAAAAGAAAACTGTTTAGAGATATGAAACACTTCTGAAATGCATACAAGGAGGTAAGGGAAGAACAAATGGATGACAGAATATTTCAGGATGACTCACATTTCCCCTTCCAGAAGCGCCACTCGGTTACAACTTACACCTTCATGGTGCAATTTGCTGCGGCAGGTCTGCTGAAGCAACCACATGGAAAATTTGTACTCCCTATAATACTGCAGGAGAGGGCTTGGCGCTAAAGTTATAATCACAATACTTGAAGAGCTAAAGTGGCAGAGATAACCACGAAGGCATTACAACGCAGTCTTGACTCTCTCCATAAAGCAGGCAGAGGAGGGTCCAGCCCGTTAGTTTATACTTCCCATGTATTCAGCTAGGAGAACTTTTCTACTAGGGAGAATTTTGCTCTAGATGAAGAAAACAATTGCTTAAAAGACAAGGCCCTTTCCCCCAATGAAGGCACTCTTGTATCCTTTAAGGTGCTCACGCATAAAGGCCTGGAATGATTTTAAAAACAACAAGAACAACTTCCAGCTCCTAAAATGACTTTCCTGAGCCATTCTACAGGCCCAGCCACCTACAATTTCTGCAACCACCAGGCTGGCACTGGAAGAGGCTACTTATTTATGAAATGTGGAAATCCACCGTACAATGGGCCACTTTTCTCCAGGGTAAGCTAAAGATGAATGCTAACTGTATTTGTGCCGTAGAGAGGAGGAGAGGAGACTAGAAGAGGAGAGGAGAATAAAAACTGGCGGGAGAGGAGAACAGAAGGAGAGGAGAACAGAAGCTGGTGACTTGAGAATGTTTTTGGACTTGGTCGCCAAACGGACTGAGATGAAAGGAGTCACAGGAACGTGACTTCAATTCAAGTTCACATGGCAAATTCAGAGGAAGCTCTAATGTGGTGGTGATAATCAGGCAGCCGCCGTGCTAACGTGAGGAATGTGCCGGAGAAGGGCAGAGTGGGACCAAGGGCGTTGTTCTCTCCCCTCCAGCCCTGGCTGGACTCGCACAGCTGGGCTAAGATGGCTTCCAAAGTCCAAACTCCGACACTAGTCCAAGGCAGCGCCGGCCCTCCTGCAGGAACTCAGCAGCGAAAGAATCAAAGGCTCTTTTATTCTTCCTCCCACCAGAACATGCTCGCTCTCTGTTGTAAACGAAATCCTTGCCAAAAGGAACTATTTAGCCCAAGACAGACATAAAGAAATCTTAAATAACACACGTCCCTTGGAATTTCAATAAATTCAGGTGAACAAACGAATTGCCCTGTTTGTTTCCTGCATGATGCAGAAAACGCACTTGTGGTTTACAGCCCATGGAGAGCACAAGATCCCTACAGAAACAAAAACTTTCCAACCCAGAGCTGACAGCTGACGTCCAGATCCTGTGCCCTTCTCCTCACTAAGATTTCCTCAGTCTTCCTTTAAAACCGAGTTTGCCTTAGCATTTTGCTATTGCTGCAGGCAGAGCCTCAGTTGCCCCCAGGAGAGACCTGGAAACTCTTCTGTGGAAGCCTTGCTTGGCAGCCCTCCTCCCCTGGGGTCTCAGTCTCAACTCTCAGGCAGTTAGGGGTCTCTTCCTCACGTGGCAATGATCACATGTGGCCCTGTAACATTTCTTTTATGTTATTGTTAGGTGCTGTTGTTAGGTGCCAACTCACAGTGACCCTCATAGGGTTTTCAATGGCTGGCTGTTTCTCGATTGCCTCAGGAGTGGATTGCCACGTCCTTCTCCCGTTTTGGGGTGCTGGGAATTGAACTCGGGACTTCAGAGACTGCAGAGCAGCACTCTACCAACTGAGCTAAATCCCAGCCTGTATCTTTTATAAAGTTCCTTAAATGTTCCTGCCTTTATAGCTTGCCTTCACAACGAGATTAGAAACTCCCTATGGGCAGGGAGTGGCCTGTCCCGCCACTGAATTCCACATGTGGCACATTATGAAAGCTCCCGAGATGCCTGTTTATTTATTCAACCAATAGATACTTGCTGAGCTTCTGCTCTGAGCCAGGCACTGCTCTGGATGCTGGAGAGGCTGCACCCAGCATAGGACACTGCAGCCAAGGAAGACATGGAGAGACCCCAAAGAACTCTCCACGTATCCGCTAAAGTAATTAAGATGAACAATGAACCAAGATATTTTTCCCCAAAAGGACACCTCTTGAGCCACTCCCCACCTTCCTTCCAGCTCAAGGGAATTTTGAAGGGGAAGCCTACACTGTAAGAGTGTTAGGCTGGAGGCGGGCGCGGTGGCGCATGCCTGTCATCCCAGCAGCTTGGGAGGCGGAGGCAGGAGGATTGTGAGTTTGAGACCAGAGGCAGTCTGTGGAACTTAGTGAGACCCTGCTTTAAAAAGTAAAAAAATGGGCTGAGGGCACAGCTCAATGGTCCAGCACTTGCAGAGCATGCAGGTGCGAGGCCCTGGGTTCAACCCCCAGTAACACACACACACACACACACACACACACACAAAGAGTGTTAGGCTGCTGCTCTACTGCCCTTCCTTGCCCCATCCAACAGACAAGAAGCTATTTGGGAGGCTGAGACAGCAGGCAGGAGGGTCACAACCTGAGTTCAAAGCCAGCCTGGGCAACTTAGTGAGACCCTATCTCAAAATAACAACAAAAATGGGCTGTAGGCATAGGTCAATGGTAGAGTTCCTGCTTACCATGTGCAAGGCCCTGGGTTCAATCCACGGTACCAAAAAACCCCAAAGAACAAAACAAATACAACTGAGGAAACAGCTGATTGGAACGGTCAGATGATCTCAGGGGTGGGAAGTGACTGAGCCAGGCAGAGCCCAGGTCCCCAGCAGCACAACATACCCAGCGGAGGCATCAGTGTTCCAACACATTATTATTGTCCTTGCTGGTATTTTGAGACAAGGTCTTGCTATGTAGGCCAGGCTGGCTTTAAACTCATGATCCCCCTGCTTCAGTCTCCAAGTGCTGGGATTACAGAGGTGTCAGCCACCACACCCAAAGATGATCCTTAAAAAAATAAATTTCAAAACCACCAGGATTCTGTAACTGTTCCCCTGAGTACTCCTAAGGACCCAGCTGACTCTCTACCCTGCCCTAATCTTATCTCTCTTTAAGGACAGGACACCCATGGGTCAGGTCGTCTTAGGTGGGCTGGCCAAAACTAGCAGGGTGACAGACAACCTCCAACTTCATTATGATGCCACCTGCAGGTACCTAACACACCCCAGCCCAGGACAGGAGACAGGGGCCATGGTAACGACTAGAAACGACCATAAAAGGAATGAAGAGGTGGCACCCGAATCCCCAGAAAACCTCTGCCCATTCCCAGAAAGAACACAGATATTCCTCGCTTTCATTAGCCCGTCTCTACCCTTCCTCTCTACCCCTCTGCTTCCATCCCTTATGTCTTTTACTCCGTATCTGTAACCTCCAGACCTCCAAGGGTAGGGAAGCCGACCTGTGGGTTTATCTTCAATTTGTTCCCTGCTCCATCAGCACATGGTCTCGCTATTGGTGCCACAAAAATCCAGTTTGGGGGAAAAGCTAAGAAAACAACCCTGCAAACCGACACATCTTCCAAATGTAGTTCTGAAGCCCAAAAGACAATAGTCATATTTAGGGATTCAGCAAGTTTTACATGGAGAGTTCTATACTTATTAAGCCTAGGCACAAGCAAAGAATTAACCACAGTTAACCACTATAAACAGGAAAAGATCATGGCAAGCCACTCCAGAAGAAATCCTGAAATGATCAGCCATTGAAAACCCTATGGGGGTCGCCATGTGTCAGATCCAACTCTACGGCACCTAACAACAACTATTGTAAAGCCTGCAGCCATAGCCCCCTGGTGTCTGACTTGTCAGATCTCGGAAGCTAAGCAGGGTCGGGCCTGATTAGTACTTGGATGGGAGACTGCCTGGGAACACCAGGTGCTGTAGATTGGGAGAAGGACCTGGCAGCCCACTCCCAAAAAACAATCAGCCATTGAAAACCCGATGAATGGAAGCCAGGTGAGGTGGCGCACGCCTGTAATCCCAGTGACTCGGGAGGCAGAGGCAAGAGGATCACAAGTTCGAGACTAGAGGCAGTCTGCGTAATTTAGCGAGACCCTGTCTCAAAAAGCAAAAAAATGGGCGGTGGGGTGCAGCTCAGTGGTCCAGCGCTTGCAAAGCACGCGAGCGTGAGGCCCTATGAATGGCAGAGAAGCACTGATATAGTGCTGGGAATGGTACAGTGTCAGGTAGTGTCTTACCTGACTATGAGTCGGACTGATCCATCGGCATCTAAGAACAATTAGTGTCAAGGCTTAATGTAATTGCTAGCTAACGATCTTTGTTAATAGAGACAATGGTCCTGTCACGCTTGACAAGGTAAAAAGAAAATATTAGGAATCTGAACTGAATGTTTACTACCAGGAGAATGACAAGGAACTCTCCCATGAACAGAGCACAGGTAATTACGGTAATTACTCTTCATCAGGCACTGTGAGCAAAGGCTTCAGAATCTGTCAGCTGCTGCTGGGGATGGTGAAAAAGGCAGGAAGAGCTTCCAGAGGCCACACTGCTCTGTAGCAGTGGCAGTAGCGTTGGGCAGGGACTTCATGCTCCACAGAGGTCCTGGGCTGTCCTTGAGCCAAGGCAATGCTGACACTCGGCCTGCCAGGGTCCCCTCCACAGGGTCAGCTGTCAGGTGTCCACCCAGGCAAAGGGGCGGTCTTCCAGAACCAGGGGTGCATGATCCAAGTCCGGACAAGAACTGCCCTACTAAGTGTCAGAACTCAGCTGGTTACAGATGACCCTCCCAGGAGCCTGCTGAGGCCTTGCTCCCAGGCTCGGGACTGAGGGCTGACAGGCCACCTTGCCCTGGCTCCCAGGCAGGTCCTCCTGCCAAGATGGCACCTGCCCACCGCTGACAGGGCATGCAGGAGCCTGAGGCCGGCCACAGGGAAGCGCCTCCTACAGAGTCGCAGAGCCAGCCAGCTGGCTGGAAGCAAGCCTTTGTCTGCACACTTACACTTTCTCTCAGCTAAAACGTCCAGTCCTGATGAAAATGCTGCCATTACTCCTTTAAATAACTGAAAAAGTCGGAGCACCTGCCAAAATTTATTTTATATTCTATAAAGAAGTGGAAGGGAGACGTTAACAAGCTGCTAACACAAAGAAATGATAAATGTTTACGGAGAGGAAAATGTTACTCTGATTTGATCATTACACATCATACACATGTATTGAATTATCAAACTGTACTCCATAAAAATGCACAATTATTATATGTCAATTACAAAAACTTAAATTAAAAAAAAAATCTGAGCACCACTGTTGAGTGCACTCTGCCAGGAGTTTACTTATTATCCGGAACCCCAGTGACAGTGCCGTGTGTGATTCCACTCGGGTCCTTAATGGAGTGAAAAAGCAGCTGCTGACTATATAACACAGGATGAAAACAACAACACAGTAGCAGCAAACCTGAGAAAAGCAGGAAAATTTCACCTTCAGTTGACAGAGAGTTTAGAGACTTCGGAGAGCATAAAACATGGATAGTAAGTTTTTACCCTTTTGCAAATACATAAAAGATTAAGAAGGGAAGAAATGGCTGGGGAATCTTCTTGGGAATCTATCTGATGTCACTTTCCCTCTCTAGGAAGTTCAAGGAGAGTTTCCCTATCTGATGAGCACACCAGCATGGGAGGGAAGCAATGACTGTGAAAGAGCAGGCAAGCCTTGTAAATGGAATTCAATGGTGGCCATGTTTTGAGATGGTTGGAAAGATAAGATTGGAACTTTTTTGTCACTTACAAGCCCTTAGCAATCATCTTCATCAGCGATGGACTATCCTATGAATGCTGCAAGCAGAGATAACCGTCAAAGTCCCATGGGCCACATACTTCCCAGACGAATCATGGTACTCAAACTCCCTGAAGTCTCACTTAATAATTCTAGCACCAAGCCTCCCAGATACCTTTCCACAGTCAATCTGCTCGCTGAAAACCATTATCAAGGGCTAGGAGCGTAGCCCAGTGACGGAGCACTCGCCTATTATGTACAAAGCCTTGGGTTCGATCCTCAGCAACACACAAGAATTTTAAATTAAAAAATAAAAACCATTATCAAGCAGTACTTTACCTCTTGGGGGACCTACAAGGTTTCCTTTCACTCACAAAATATAGATTCTACGTGAAAAGGAGCACAGGAAACGCATGTACACACACCTCTGAGGTCTCCACGGTCAAAGCTGCTTCAGCAAGAGCAACCAAAACTGGATACCAAAGCCAAAAGATGAATAATCTGAGAACATCAAAATCTTCTGGGCAACCACTTTGACAGATAAAATTAAGGTAAACCTCATTTCACTTCCGATACTCCACACCACCCTCCTAACCCCTCTACCCGCAGCCACCTGCCCGCTACCTCCATGAGCTACCTTCACTTATTTCACTAGTGTGTGAGGGGAACGTGAGTGTTAAAGGGAACATGAGTGTGCAGGGGACTCGAGTGTGTCAGGAGAGCACTACTGCTCCCCTGGGCTAGGATTTAGCTCAGTTGGTAGAGCGCTGCGCTGCAGTCTCTGAGGTCCCGAGTTCAATTCCCAGCACCGCAAAAATGGGAGAAAGGCCTGGCAATCCACTCCCAAGGCAATCCCGAAACAGTCAGCCATTGAAAACCCTATGAGGGTCGCTATGAGTCGGATACTAACTAGATGGTACCGAACAACAACAACAACTGCTCCCCTACGCAAGAACCCAGTCTCCCCCAGCTCTTTCACAGTCTTCTCCCTGCCAAGAGCAAAGCAGATTCCTCTTAAAGCTCCCTAGTTCCCGTCTTTGGGAGAAGGACCTGGCAACCCTCTCCCAAAAATCAATCCTCCATTGAAAACCCTACGAATAGCAGAGAAGCACTGACAATAGTGTTTCGCCTGTTGTAGGTAGGGTTGCTATGAGTCGGATACCAACTCAAAGGCACCTAACAACAACAACAACAACAACACAGTTCCCATCTACACGGAGCTCGTTTCTCAAAGCATCTACAAAGCATCTACACTTCAGCGTGGTCACACAGACATAAACCACTTTGCACTGCTGGTTGACCTTTTCACATAAGCTTGTCTCTTCATCCCCAAACTCCAAAAGCTGCTTGAGGGCCATGGACGGTCTGCACAGCCTGGAACCACTTCCTCAACTGCCAACTAATTCTCAGACTCATGGGAAGTCATAATCTGCAAGGACCTTTAGAGACAGCCTTAGGCTGAGCTCCACATCTGAAATGAACTAACTGAAACTCACTAGCCTTTTATAGCCCAGTCAGTCAGGCAGATCCGGATTCAAATCCCGCCCCTGGCATGTTTGGGTTATTTAGCTGCTTTCCCTTCTGCAAAACACACAATTCCTACCTCAGAAAACTGCCACAACCATCAAATGATACAAACACGTATTTTTACAAGCACAGTTGCTTTTTTTTTTTTTTTAAGCATGCAGCCATAGCCCTGTGGCAGCCCATCCTGTCAGATCTCAGAAGCTAAGCAGGGTCCGGCCTGGTTAGTACATGGCTGGGAGACCCCCGAGGAACACGAGGTGCTGTAGGCTTAGAAGAAGGACCTGGTAACCCACTCCCAAAAATCAATCCAACATTGAAAACCCTAAGAACAGCAGAGAAGCCCTGACAACAGTGTTTCGCCTGTTGTACATAGGGTCACTATGAGTCAGACTCGAGGGCACCTAACAACAACAACAGCAGCAGTCCCTTTTTTGGTCCTTGTTAAGACAGCCCTTTTGGTCGACTTTTCCTGGTTAATATTGCATTAAGTTGTGCACTCAGGATGCAGGGCTTTCCCTATTGTATTCCCCAGCCTCATGGCTGGTGCCCAGTACGGTGCTCAGCATCCTTTGGAGGAGCCACAACCCGTGTGAAAGTGCACGTTAACCCTTCATCATCACTATACGGCTCAGCCAATGTATTATTCTTTAGCTCCTCCCAACCCTGTTCTTCCTAAACTGTGCCTTCTCAAAACAAATATCTCACTATCCCGTCCTCTGAGGTACCCACAACCTTCCCTTTAGAACTAAGAAAAACCCACCGCCACGCTCAAACTTTCAGAATGAACTTAGCATCTTTATCAGGACACCCAGGCAAAATGCCACAGGAGGAGGCGCAGGATTTGGAGGGCGCCAGCCTCTCTGGAGAGCTCTCTTAGGACTTGTGACATCAAGCGTTTCAATGAGATCGCTTTGTCTGTAATGAATTCTGGTCGAAAGTGAACCAGAAACTCACCAGCGAGTTTGTCAGCGACGCGAAATCTGAACACTTCTCTGTGTTGTAGGCAAACAGTGACTAACAGGATTAACTTCAGCTCGGCGATGGGCGTAGGTACCCTTCGTCAGGAAACAGGTTCCATTCGCACAGGTAGTAAACATCTATTTAAGGGGCACGAGTTTGGCCTTCGCAAACACTTTTTTCCTATAAAACATACTTGCCGCCGGTGCCAGGCATTTCCCTTGGCAGAGATCAGGGACAAAAGAACCGACTGGAGGGGGAAAAAGATCCCCAACTCCAAAAGAAAGCGGGTGTAGACTCCCGCCAGGGCCGGGGGGTTCCTTCAAGGAATGTTTTTCCCGGCAGCTGCAGCGGCTCCACGCGTCACCAGCCTCGCGCTCCCTGAGCTCCAGAGACACCGTCTCGGCTCCCCGGGCCCGGGCGCAGGGTGACAACCCGAGGTCCTCGCCGCCCCGGCCTCCCGCGCCCGCGCCGCCCGCGCCCGCCCACCCCGGCCGGCCGGGCGCGGGACCCCCGCCCGCTGCGGCCCCCGCCGGGCTCAGGTGGGCGAGCGCGGGGCACCGCGGGCGCGCGGGAAGCTCGGGGCCGCCGGCCCGCCGTCCGGGCGGCCACGCAGGGTCCCCCGGCCCGCGGCCCGGAGACGGCGGGCAGGGGCGCGGGGCGGGGTCCGCCGGCCACTTACGTAGCGCTTCAGCTTCTTCTCGGGCGGGGACTTGCGTAGCCACCCCGAGCAGACCACCTCGCCGCCGCTCATGGCGCCGCCGGCCCGCCGCGTCTGCGGGGCTCGGCCTGGCGCCCGGGACGGCCTCCCGCCCGGCAGGGGACGCAGCGGGGCCGGCCGGGGCGGCGTCGCCGGGCGCCGGGAGGGCGCGGGTCCGGCCGGGCCGAGGAGGCGGGGCAGGCGCGGAGTGGCGGGGCGGAGGCCAGGCGGTGCTGTTCCCTCCCACCTCCCCTAGCTCCTCCCACAGGGCGGAGCCGCGCCGCCCCTCGTTCCTCCTCCCTCGCTCCTCCCACTGGGCGGGGCGATGTCGCCCCCCCTCGCTCCTCCCACCGAGTGGGGCGAAACCGTCCCCCCTCGCTCCTCCTACTGGGCGGGGCGACGCCGTCCCCCTTGCTTCTCTCCTCGTCCCTCCCACTGAGCCCGGCGAAGCATCCCCCCCCTCGCCCCTCCCACTGAGCCGGGCGACACCGTCCCTCTTTCTCCACTCACTCCTCCCACTGGGCGGGGCGACGCCGTCCTCCCCGCCTCTCCCCTCGCTCCTCCTACTGGGCGGGGAGATGCCTGTCCCCCCCTCGCCCCTCCCACGGGCGGGGCGATACCGGGGCCTCTCGCTCCTCCCACTGGGCGGGGCGGGGCCGTCCCTCGCCCCTCCCCTCACGCTCCTCCCACCATTCGTGGTGGCTACTCCCCGCCTCTTCCCACGCCCGGACGGGCTCGGTTTCGCCCGACTTTGAGCCTGGCGCGCGGGCCGGGAGGCGGGGCTGGAAGGCCTTGGGCCCTGTAGTCCGGGCGCGGGTTCCGGGTTGTCTTCCTGGCGGCCGCTGCGAACAGGTTGGCCCGTGCGAGGACACAGGGAGCCGGGGGCGCCGCGAGGTTGCGGTTCCCCTGGACGTGCTGAAGTTTCCCCCACTGGACGCTGTGTTGGCCTAGCGTCCGCCGGGGACGGGGGCAGCGGGAACCTCGCTGGGTGTCTGCGCTCTGCTGCCTCCTCGTGCGCTTTAAGTAGTACCTGGTCCTGAGTTTAACACAATCTGTGCGCAACTGTACTTTTCTGCGTTTGGAAAAAATCTTGAACACATTTTAGAAGATAATGCATATAATCGGATAAAAGTGCTAAAAATATGGAAAAGACAAATGAGCATTTTTGAGAACCATCACCGCAGGCATGTCCTTATAAACATAGCATTCATATTTCAGGAGTTCTGTGCTTGGAAACGTAAGAAATTAGCTGCTGGGTGGATGAGAGAAGAAAAGTCCCTGTATATAAGTGGGGAACCACTCCTACACCGTCCAGACCTTTTAAAGCAGAAAATTATAGTATACCTTGTGTTATTTAACTTTGGGGATCTCAAATACATTTTTCTTTATTTCACATAAGATGTTCAATAATCTCATTTCAACATAGGTCTTTTTGTTTGTTGGTTAATTTTGAAACAGAGTCTTGCTATATGTGGCTGATCTCGGACTCACTATCATCCTGCCTCACCCTCCCTTCTGCTAGTATTACAGTCCTGGAAGGGCCACCATGGCAGGCCATTTAAGAAATATCTGTAAGTCATTTCCCTGTCTTCTGCTGTGTTGTTTTAGCCTCCTATTTCTAGAGGTCAAATCAGGGTTGAGGTGAGGCTGAAAACAGATACGCCTTGGTGCGCATACAGTATCTTAGAAAAGAAATTTGCATTGTTTTTACATTATATGACACATTTGGATGACCTTTTAGGTCACTTTTTGTATCTTGATGCATTGAAAGGTGTACTGGGAAAAGCTATTACACAGGAGTATCTTAGATTTTATTCATCCGACAAGTATTTGTGCAATGCCTAACACTTGCAAGTCCCAGAGGATCTGAGTACAGTGGAGGGGAAAGCCAGCCATGTCACTGTCCTCCTCCATCCTGGAGAAGAACTTTACAGATATTAACCCCATAATGTCTACAATGTAGTTAATAAA
>VMDO01014554.1:0-53979 GCA_007922755.1 Pedetes capensis | reverse complement strand
GATGATTGCTGATTAATGATTCCCTTTTATTCAGTAACAATAAAATAAAAAAGAAAATGATTTCATTATGCAAATGATGCTTTTATATTTGATTTGGACTGTCTAAGTGATATATATATATATATATATATATATATATATATGGAAAACAATTAACTTGTCACTATTTCTTTAAGAAATTACTCAAAATTATGATAAGACATGAAATGACAGAGTAGATAAAACTATAGAATTCTAAGCTCCTGTTAAAATTGCCACAGAACATATGATAAGTCATTAGAAATAAAGGTTTTGAAATTCCCAAGTGAATAACTGTAATAAATGTATGTTATGTATTTTGTGAAGAGAAACATTTATTATCTCACTCCTCCTCATTCAGTAGCGTTTCACTGGATCTTTCCTCTACCCTTTAAGTGTCTAAACAATATTATAGGCAGTAACTTATTAGCTGATGGAGTTAAGAAAGGGCTGCTAAGAGTGGGTAACTCATGTCTCTCACTCTCAAGATCACCTTTTCCTTCTCTAAATCCCCCTCTTGAACTGATTTTCCTTTGGGAGTGTAAGACCTCTCTTTTCTTAGCCTCAAAGTACAATTATGTAATCGTGTAAAGCTTTATTTGTATTATTATTTTCACTTCAGGTGAATCTATGGGTTAAGTTATAGAAAGCTTAATTTTGCCATGGTTCCAAACTGTGCTTCATATTCCATTTCAGCTCTAACAGTTATCCCTTTATTACTCCTGTGTCCCTATCATAGTTGGTTCTGAATTCAGAAGGAACTGTTATTGTTTATCATTTCAAACACCAATAAGTTTTTGGTTTTTAACCACCATGGTGAACAGTACAGTAGACACGAAGATGACTCTTCTTCATCTAGGAATTTATAATGTTAATAAGGATATGATTATTACTAAGGCCAATACTCAAAGATCCCCAGCATAAGGCCACAATGTCTAAGAACATAGAATTCAAGGTGTGGCAGAAACTGCCCCAATTTCCAATCTCTCTCTTTAAACACTGTCAGAAATGAAATTTATATTTCCCAGGTCCATTCAGTTAGGTGGCATCATTTAATTGAATAATACCAGCCAATGACAGGATGTTAAAGTGTTATGTGGAAGCTTTCCGGGATAATTTGTGTAAAAGAGAGAAGGTGTCTTTGTCTGTCTTCCCTCTTTCCTTCATTCTTTTGCTTAATATGTGCCATCTGTAAGCAGAGGTCTACTTTGTTCTATGAGGACAGGAGTCACATCCTAATTTCAGTGAAACAGGGAATCTGGGTTCTCCATCACTGAAAGTCATCTTTCCAACTTTAGAAACTACTCACATCTCAACCTTTATGAGAAAGTTTTAAGCTTTTGTTTTTAAGCGCTATATCTATAATCTCTGTCACACTCAAGCATCTTTACACTATCAGCTAGGAAGCAAAGGAAAGTCCCTTAGGCATTAAGGACATATGAGGTAGTATCGTAAAGGTGATTAAGAATTAAATATTTTACTAGGTTAGAGAGTGCAGAGCATTCCATGATAGGGGACCAGCATGTGCTAGAAAGCAAAGTGGCTATGCAGAGATTCTGGAATTTTTGTGGGAAAGGATAGTATGTGAAAGGGGCTGAAGTCTGAAGGACCTTGATACTACAATGACAAATAATAGGTAATCAAGTGGATAGAAATGGTGATAGGCTTTTGTACTAGAGAAAGTTAATCATCCTACTTTAAGAAGATAAGCATGGAGAAGGTAGTTGGGGAAAGTGAATCTCAACAGAAGTTTGATAAATAGGAGGTGATAGACTCTGCCAGGAGTCTATCTTTGGGCTGCCTGAGGACAGAAAGTAGAGACACTTGTGATATCACCTGACATTAATGTTGTCCACTCTAATGTCTCCAGCCATCTTATTCACTCACTTTTTAAATCATTACATTTTTATTCCAGCATGCCATTAGAACTCTTCTTGTTTAAGTTACATGGAAGATTATTATTCACTCGTCTGTTCTCTGTTTCAAAATGTACATCCTTCTGTAGCATTTGACAGGGTTGAACACTTACCACTATATGTAACTTCAGCAGCAGCCTAGAAGATAATCTCTCATAAGAATTTATTCTGAATTCCAGAAAAGCAGAAATATTACAGAGAGGGAGAGAAAGAGAGAGAGAGAGGGAGAGAACTTCATACTATTTAGTGATTGTAGGGTCTGGGCTGGGGTTTACTTCAGTTGGTAGAGAGCCTTCTCTACATTCTCTGAGAACCTGGGTTCAATCCCCAGCACCACAAAGACTGGGAGAAGGATGCGGCAATCCACTCTCAAAAACAATCCCCAAACAATTAGCCATTGAAAATCCCATTAAAGTCACTATCAGTAGGGGACCTGACTTGACAGCACCTAAGGACAAAGTTGTAGGGTCCGGCAAATCTGTAATCAGCAGGGTGAGCATGTGGCTCAAGATCCAAAAAAGCATCGGAGTCAGAGCTTGAATTCAAAATGCTGTATTGTCTCTTTCTTTCTCAGATAACCCAGTCTGTTTTCTCTTAAGACATCCAACTTCCCGGATGAGGTCCACCCACATTAAGAAGAGGAAATTGTTTTACTTAAATTCTATAGATTTACTTTAATTTTATGACTTATTTACTTATATCTTGCTGTTCTAGGGGGTTGAACACGGGGCCTCACACATACTTTGCAAGCACTATTCCACTGAGCTGCACCCTAAGACCGCTTTTTACTTTTTATTTTGAGACAGGCTCTGATTAAGTTACACAGATTGCCTCTGGCTTCGAACTTGTGATCTTCCTTTCTCCACTTCCTGAGTTGCTGGGATTACAGGAGTACAAATACCTTCAGAGAGATTTATAGACTTATGTTTGACCAAATATCTGGGAACAGTAGATGAGCCAAGTTGACATGGAAAATTAACCACCATAGACTCTCTCTATAAATATGCTTTCACTCACCCTTCAAAGTTAATCCTTTCTTAGTATTTATTTATTCCTTGGGTGTCTTTTCTATCAAATAATACAACCAAACATTGATGACTCACAAATCTAGTACATTAAAATTGATTTCTGCATTATTGTCATTGAAGCAAGAAGTAATGTCAAAAATATAGTTGTAAAGATGTGAATATACTCAGTACCTTGTATAGGTATATCACTCTGGGATCCAATCTCATCAAATCTCAGAAGCTAAGCAGGATTGGGCCTGGTTAGTCCTTGGATGGGAGACCATCTGGGAATATCAGGTGCTGTATGCTTGATAGAAAGACCTGACAGTTCACTCCTGAAACAATCAGCCATTGAAAACCCTACGAATAGCAAAGGAGCACTGACAATAGTGCCGGACACAGCACAGTGTTGGGTAGTATTTCCTTTGTCATCCATAAAGTCGTTGTGGGTTGGACCTGATGTGACGACACTTAACAACAACAACAACATTCAAGAAGAGAAGCATAGATAAAAGCCACATTTGAAGCCTGGAGTGTAAAAATAGTCATAATAGATAAGAAGACAATCAAATCAAGGCCATATCAGGTGGTGAGGCCAAAGGATCCAGATGACTACTACATAATTGGAGTGGTCTCTGTTCACAGAAGTGGACCAAATACTTCAGAGGAGATGGAAACTGAGTTATAGGTAATTAGATTTGGTGTCTAGCAGACAATTTGGGATATTACTGGAAAGAGGCATGGGTTCATTTGAATTGACATGTGCGTGGGAAAAACAATTTTAATAAAAACAAAAACAAAACAGAAAACTGTATCAACTGTCTAAAGGGGGAAAGCCACTCCAAATCATAATGCTTGAAGGATATATAATTTATTAAGCTATCCCATTTATGTGCTATGGACTTAATTGAAGATTGCTTGTGTAACAAGTCTAATAGTTTTTTGAGTTTGTCTGAGTACTTACCAAGCAGAAATGTCCAAAATGAAGCTAATGAAGTGTTTTGAGACATATTGCTTTTGTAGTATAATAAACTAATAATGTCTCTGATCTACTTGTCACTGAGTTTTGTTCTCTTTGTGACATCTTTAGAATGAAAGTGGATTAATGATATTTGCTATTTGGGCTAGGGTTTATCTCAGTTGGTAGAGTGCTTGCTCTGTGCTCTTTGAGGCCCTGGGTTCAATACCCAGCACTGCAAAAATGGGAGAAGGACCTGGCAGCCCAGTCCTAAAACAATCCCAAAACAATCAGCCATTGAATGTTCTATGAATAGGAAAGAAACACTAACATAGTGCCGGGCAGAACAAGAAGAAGAAGAAGAATAACAGTGGTACTTTAAATTTTCTTTATACATTAGATGCTTGAAAAACACTAGGATGGTAGGGACTGGCATATTCTATGTGTTTTTGGGGGATGATAGGATTTCTTATGCAGTGACTTTCTTCGCAGAAATACACACTGCACTTGCCTTCTGTCACTGAAGTTAATAGCAACTAGTTCAGTTTCACTAGTCACAGAGATGTGTATTAAGTGAAAAGTCCCTGTGTATTATATGCAGTGAAGGTAGCATCGTCTCTCATTCAGGAGATGGTACTTGTCTGGATCTTTAATGTACCAACCTGGACTGGTTTGTGATTGTTTGCTAAACCAGGACTTGATGTCATATAGTAAGGATCATATCAGTTGGACATTCTACAATAGAGTTTCTCAACCATGGAACTATTCCATTTTGGGTTGCACAGTAGTTTCTTAGGAGATAAGGGTTCTGGCCTGATATTATAGGAGGTTTAACAGCATTCTTGGCTTCTCCTAACTAAACATGAGTATGAACTTCCTTAATATCAAAGCCCAGTGTCACCAGATATGGCCATATTGAGACAGATCAGGGGTACTAACCTATCCTTGGGGTGCTGAGCATGCAGTATTGTTAATACATTGTTAAAATAAGTGTTAGTGTTAATGATAAGGTTTTTCTTTCATTCTTACTGTCAGTGTGAATGCTGCTGCTTATTTTCCTGCAGAGAAGCACAGATATTGAGGAATGGGATGATAAGACTCCTTAATTGGCAGCTGGTATACTCTTCTTTGCTACCCTGGCTGTTGTGAGTGAAGAACTCTAAGCCGAGTAGCTAGGTGAACCACCCTTAAGCCAACAACCTTTATAGATGCCTTACGGAAGCCACATTGGCAGTTGTCATGGTAGCGTGACTTCAGCTCCTGAAGATATAGCTCCAGCAATGGACATTTCAATCAGTTTTCAGTTTTCACTGGATTATTTTTGTTATCACAAGCCCCCTCAAATTCTAGATGACTCTATGATCAACCAAGGCCAGAAGGGGAACATTTCCCCTGATTGTCCACCAGAGGGACTGTTGTGATTGGTGCATAAGGGACTGCTGGGATTGGTGAAAACACACACCTTCATTTGCATGAGAGGTTTCTGTGATTGACACAAACTCCCCTTCTCAAGCTATATAAGAAGGCAGTTCAGCTACTCAGCTGTCCAGGAGACAAACTCCTGTGCTGCCCCCATGTGTTGCAACAGTATGCCCAATAAAAGACTTCTCTGGAATGATCTCTGTCTACTTTTAGTACCATGGGCTGAGCTGGTAACAAGAAGAAAGAAGCAGCAGAGATACCAGAAGACAAGTGATGGCCTTAGCAAAGGACAGCAAAGACAGTGGAGCAGCAGTGGCAGAGATAGCACAGCAGTCAGAACACTGAGTTGCAAAAGCAATGAAGTGATTGGCTGCTTGACAAGTGAAGAAGAGGTGAGGCTGCAAGAACAGTGACCACCAGCAGCAGCAGAAGCAGAAGGGAAGGACTGCTACTTCCCAAAAAGCAGCACCTGTGACAGTAACCATGGCAACAAGAGGCAACTGAACAGTTTGAAAGAGTGGCTAGGGCAGGAAGAAGAGAGAAAAGGCTATAAAGAGCCAGAAAAGAGAAACTGAAGACCCTGGTCATAGGAAGAGTTCCAGAGAGCTGGGTCTCAGACATCCTAGGCCCAGGACCCTGTATCATTGGCCACTATCTAGGGCTGAGGAACCCCAGTACCTAGTCCTGCCTGGAAGCTGCAACACCAGTTGCTGTCAAAGGCTGAGGAATCCTGACCTTCTCAACCTAAATAAAATCTGTAGCATTTATTGGCTTAGAAGTCTCCACTCCAACGCCTCCATAGGAATTATAATACTTGAAGGATTGAGGAATCTTGACCTCCCTGGTCTACATAAGAGCTGCAGTGTTGGAAGGTGCTACTTGCTGCTGCTTCTCCTGTTATCTGCTATCACAGTTCACTACTGTCAAATGCTCAGGGGAACAGACACTGCCAAAGACCAGCACTTGAAGAGTTTCTCCTTACCTACCCATAATTTCTATTCAGGTAGAGGAAGAGGACCCCAGCCAGCTGATTGGTGACAATATGTCCCTCAGCAGTAGAAGGTATAAAATATCCCTTTCCCCGGTGCAAAATCATTTCCCAACAAATTCTCCAATTCAGTACATAGCAATTATTGTCTGTGTGGCCCCATTTTATGAAAGTTTGTATGTATGTATCTTGTTAGTAGAAAGCATTCTGCCTTTGGTTTATTCAAAATGTGTCTAGCTAAGTCTTTCTCTTTGATAGATCTATCTAATTACTAAGATCATTATTTTGGTAACTGTGATAGGGATCAAGTGGCCATTTCTAGTTAAATAAAAGAGTTTATTAGAATGAACAAATTAAGATTGTTTAGACTATATGGATAATCTCTTGTGTCTTAAATGAATTCCTTCAGAAAATAATCCTTAAGTAGCATTCTAGAATCATTTATATTACCATGTGATACAAATTGCCAGTATTGCAGGAAGTTCTTTTTGGTGAAACTCAGACTATGGGAGAATTAAGCATATGCTACTTCATTTTCTGATGAGAGATATCAAATATTCTCAAGATATCAGATATTTCTCAACTCCCAAGTCAGAGAAATGGCAAAAATATGTGTAACAAGTTTACAATTACTCAATGTCTTACCTAGATGAAGTTCTTACAAGCACTTTAGCTTCTCTTTACCTTCCAATAACCTCTTTAGAAATTTGCATAAAACTATTTTTTAACAAAATACCCTATAATGAAAGAGAACCTCAATTCTAATTTCAATACCTTCATGTAGAAGATTTGAATTGTAAAGTACGGATTCTTACAGGGACTAAATACTACTTCTTCCAAAGTAATTTAAAACTCATCAAAAACTAAAAAGTAGATAATAAAAAGAATCAATTTACCCTCTTCAAAATATATTTTTTATTGCAAATTGAAATCCTGATGAGGCCCAAAATAACGTCAGGATGATTTTTTGTCTTTTAATAACATTAAGAGTGAAATGAAGTGGTGCATGCATGTAATCCCAGCTACTCATGAGGTGGAGAGGGGAGAATCGCAAATTCGAGGCCAGGGGCAACCTATGTAATTTAGTGAGACCCTGACTCAAAATAAAAAATAAAAACTGGGCTGGAGGTGTAGTGTAGTGGGAGAGCACTGGACTAGGCCCTGAGTTCAACTCCCAGGTCTAGAAAAACAGAACAAAACAAAAACCTTCTCTAGCAATTCTCGTTCAAGATAAAACATCTGCCTTTTGTGAAGCTCCTTATGAACTGCCCTGGATGTACCCCATTTCCACTCTTACTTCATTTACTGACTACATGCCCTATCCCCTCTACAGTATTTCTACTCGATGTGCTTCCCTAAACTGACCATGAACCTTCTGTCTCAGGGTCATCACAGGATATGGCCTTCTTCCCTCCTTCATGGAACTGACTCCTGACATTCATGACCCAGCTCAAGTGAAGGTTGCTTTGGAAAGTCCTCCCTTGATTCAGTCTCAGTCACATGCTGTCCTAGCATGCTTCCACAGGCTGGCAGCTATGAGATTGTGTCTGGCCACCTTTACAGGGTGCATCATTGACCTAGAACCCAACTGCCCTGCTCTGAACTGCATAGCTGCATTTGTGTCAAGATCACAAATCACATAGGCTATGTCTAGTCAATGACTGGGAATGGCAAGACTAAGGCAGACCCAGCATGGGAAACATTCTGACTTTCCGCAATGACTCCTCTGGTCTGCTGGATATTCCTTAGACTACCCAGAAGCCTAGGAAAACATCATCCCCCGCCTTCCCTCTCCCTTCACACAGTCACACATATAGCATGATCTGACTCCTTCTTAAAATTCCCCACTTCCTCCTTATGTTCTTTCACAGGCATTTCCTCTAAGAAAACCCTGGCACATTTGATCCTATTTTAGAGCAAGATTAAGTCTGCTTCCCACAGGGCTCACTGGAACACATACAAGCCCCTCTGCATAGCACTAGCTTGGTACCCAATAATTTTGTATTGCACACTTACTGTTTGGTTTTCTACACTAGATTATTATCTTTTTGTCACTGAGGATTAGGTGCTTTTTTTCTCTATCCTTACTGCAATATTTAGGAAGCATTCAATACCTGTTTGTCAAGTGAAAGACTAAATTACTCACTTGACTGAGCTTTCAATTCTACAGATGAACATGACTAAATCCATTTTAAAAATTGACTTACTCTAAGGCACTCTGGTTGCTATAGGATACAGAAAGTTATTAAGAGAGCTCTCTATTTTTCAGCTTATAATTTTAGATCTGGAGATAGAAAAACACAAATACATTATGTTCATGTAAAGGCATGTATGCACATGTGTGTGCAAGTGTGAGTGTGAAAGAAGCAGTGTTGAGATTAGAGAAAAGAAAATTCTCCAAAGGTGAGGAAACGGTATGAGTTTTATCAGTGAAAATATTTCACTTGATGATATGCTCATAACAAAAAGAGTATATGAGAGTTAGGGAGGATGAAAAAAGTCTTGAACATAGGAGTGTTCATAGAGTCTTTTGGCATAAGTAGACTTCTTTGTCTGCCATAAAGTATTAATAAATGATACTAAGACTACAAATAACTTCCATTGTCAGACTAAGGAGTTATTTTAAAATTTCTTTCCCCTCATTTTCTGTATGACAGCCACCCATGCTGGCTTTTCACTGCCCAGGAGAATTGGGCTTCCCCCTCAGCACCTCTTCACATCCTTAACCTTCAGGATCTTTAATTTTCTTTCTATGCTATCTTTACTCAAATGTCATTTTGCTATTCCCTGTTACTTGTTCCTTGACCAGTCTACCTAAGGGTCCAAACACATTCCAATATTTTATATCATCCTCCATTAGCTCCATCACAAGCATTTTGTATACTGAAATTACACATTTTCTATTTTTTTCTCTCTCCACTAAAAGGTAAGTTCCATAAAAACATTGAATTTTTACTCTTTTTGTTCATGATTGCATTTTCATGTCTAGATTAGTATCTAGTATATAGCAGGCAGTCAAGAAATAATTTCTGAATGAATTCAAATTAAAGAAGCATTGAAGTTTCCTGGTGAGGGTGAGTGGATTATGTACAGTATATTGAAATAATGGGTGATAAAAGTTTGCCTGCACCTAAAATCAGAAGAATGAGTCAATTGGAGTGGAAGTGATGATGAGAAGCAAGAAAAATAGGTAAGTAATCAGGTCAAGATAACAAGGGCTGAAACGGCAACAATGGTTGGACATGCTTATAAAAACAATGATCCTCTAATTCTGATCGCTGGATTGACATCATCATCATCACCAAATGGGAATGTTAGAAAAATAAGTCCCATCGCTCCATCTCAACTTACTTCATTTGAGGATGGGGTCTAACAATGTTTTAACAGGAATTCCAGGAATTCTAAGAACACTAAAGTTTGACAACCACCGATATGTATAGTGTGTGTGTGTCTGTGTGTGTGTGTATGTGTTTGTGTGTGTGTGTGTGTGTGCAGTTGTTAGGTGCCTTGGAGTTGAGTCTGACTCATAGTGACCCTATGTCCAACAGAACAAAACACTCCTAACACTGTGCCATGCCCAATACCCTGTCAGTGCTTCTCTGCTATTCATGGGGTTTTCAATGGCTGATTGTTTTGGTATTGTTTTTGGGAGTGGGTTGACAAGTTCTTCTCTCTTGCATGTGAGTGTGGGTGCGCGCATATGTGTGTGTGTGTGTGTGTGTGTCTGTTTGTGTTGGTGCGTGTGTGTATGACTAATGTAGGCAGATGGATTTGGGTGGTAGATGAAAGGAAACAAAAAGTATTACTTAAAAATTGGAGAGACTTGGCATCTGAAAAGTGGTAGCTCCATTAAAAGTGCAGAAATGCAGAAAAATAATTTTAAGGGGAAAGTTGATATTTTAAATTATATTTTTATCTATCAATCATCTGCTTTTCACTTACCTATTTATTTGTATGTATGCATACCTCCACAGACATATATTTACTTGGTAAAACAATCCTTCAAATTGTATAAATTAACCGATCAAATTCATTGTCTGATGTATTTATTTAAAAACAAAGTGACAGAAGATGTAGATCAGATTATTTAGATACAAAGATTTTCTATCATTAATTTAGAAAGATTCCTAAAGTTTGGTGATATGAAAAAAATATCTGTAGCTCCTTAATAATACTTTATCATAGCTCCTTGAATTTCATAAGTTTTAATGGCAAGTTTTCCTATACTTGAATTTTTTTAAGTTGTAAGAATGAGAAAGGAAGCCATGTCAAATATTTAAACTAAGATATGTAATATAATATCTAAGTGACAAAGTTAGATACAGGATTTTGAAGCAATGATTAAAAATTGTATTCATCTAAAATTCAGAAGATTGAGTCACTACTATTGAGAGTCATGAAAATAGAGGAAAATAGGTAAATAATCATTACAAGCTGACAAAGGCAAAACTCCTCTGACAATATTTTACCAAGAATGAGTATCCCAATTACATTTTTCCCAAGTTTTAGGAAATTTAAAAAAAATTTCATAAATAAATTAATGAAATCCATAGGCTCAGGATGGTTTGGCATTGCCTATGGGAAAATCAGGGAAGAAAATAATCCTTTCTCTGTCCTTTGCGTTTAATCACTATTTCTTCCAGGATTCTTCTGAAGTTTAATCAATACTTCAAATCTCAGTAAAACTTGGTCTCATCTTGACTCACCATTTCTATAGATGTATATAAAAAGAGTTCTTTTAAGAGAACTTTTTTTTTAAGTTCTTGCTGCTAAATTACTGTGGAAATAATTTAATTCAAAGAGTAGTTCCACTTAGAAAAGGCAGAGTGCTTGCCTGGCACATAGTCAAAAGCCTACTGGAGTAGCTAAATCCTTTAGGTTCCATTGAACTCTCAGGCTCCTCACATATTTTAATGAATGCTGGAATGAAAATAAATATAGGTTTATTTCATGAGTGCCTGCTTGGAATTTTCAAATGGAAGGAACAAAAAGCAACTTAGTCTTAATTTCCTCATCAACTATTTTCAAAAAAAACAAAGAGAGAATGAGATGACTGAACATGACTTTTCTTTATTGCAGAATAGAATTGTTATTGTTTTTGGTATATTAACTTTCCCTTCTCATAATGAGTTTTCACATTGAATTAAAAAAAGCACTTCAATTCAATTTTATTGATTTATGGAACATGTGATTTTTGTAGGCACCGAAAATTGCATTTTTATATTATGATTCCCTCAATCTGATTTTTCTTATAGAATTAAGCATTCTGAGAAGAAAGTTCTCTTTTAAATATATAAGTAAGCCTTCTCTAAGGAAACCTTGGTCACTTTCTTTTTAAAAAGTATTTAGTTAAAGACATAAGTTCTGTAAATTTTTATCCTTTTATATACAAGGTGAGGGGGAAAAATCAGATCATATTGTGTCTACCAAAATGTAGAGACAATGCATCCTATTCAAGGACAATTACAGTCATTCTACTTTCATATATCATTTTGAATCTTAAGTAAAGGCTTTACCTATATGTATACTGTTTCAGTAATAAGAAAGGAGATCTGAGAAAAGAACAAATAAGATGTTTCCTCTCAGAAACGCCATCAGTACTTCTTGCTAAGAGATAATTGGTTTTAATTGAAGCTAACAAATGAAATAGAGTCCTTGCTAATGAAATCTTCATGACAGTTAAGAACAGTTAATAACTGACATATTCTAATTCATAAATAAAGGTTTCCCAATGGATCAAACAGAAAAAGATATGACAATAACTTTCTATTGTCAAACACAAATGATTACCATATATAATTCTTAAAAATTCCCATCCTTTTTATCTAATAATATCTAATATTATTTCTTTGTGTCAGGGAAATTATTAAGGACTTAATGTAGAACATCTTCAATCAACAAGATTACCTAATGATTTGGATGCTACTATGATTGCCATTTTAGAAATTAATTTTCCCTAAAACTGCACAGCCATATGTCAAAAGATGGATTCAAATGGAAGTAATCAATTTCCAGAAATCAAAAAAATTTTTTTTGCTGTACTGGGGGTTGAACCCAGGGCCTTGCGCCTGCATGCTCTGCAAGTGCTGGACCACTGAGCTGCACCTCAGCTCATTTTTTCACTTTTTTTTTTTTGAGACAGGGTCTCGCTAAGTTACGCATACTGCCCCTGGTCTCAAACTTGCGATCCTCCCGCCTCTGCCTCCTGAGCCGCTGGGATTACAGGCGTGCACCACCACGCCCAGCAGAAATCAAAGTTTTAATAATTTCACTACAGTGATCAATCTTGTAAAGATATAGCTATAATAACAACTATCTGGAAACATTTTTAGAGTGGTAGTACTTGTTATATAAAATAATTAAATTTCAAGAGAGCAATTAAATAATAAAATATTATTTTTATATTGTTGTTGTTAGGTACTGTAGAGTTGGTATCTGACTCATAGCAACCCTATGTACAACAGAGGAAACACTATTGTCAGTGCTTCTCTGTTGTTCATAGGATTTTCAATGGTGGATTGATTTTTTCGGGGAGTGGGTTGCCAGGTCCATCTTCCAAGCCTACAGCACCTGGTGTTCCCAGGAGGTCTCCCATCCAAGTACTAACCAGGCCAAACCCTGCTGTTTCTGAGATCTGGCAGGATAGGATGCCATGGGGCTATGGCTGCAGGCACTTTTGTGTTATGAATTTTAAATTATTACAATAAAATTTAATATTTTCCTGTAAAAATAAAAACATTATACAATGAAAAAGTCTTCTTTGACTATGCTTTATTATACAACTGTGTTTATTACTTATAATCAACATGTTAAAGGTTAAAATTTATCTGGCCAATGCAGAAATCATACAGATAATTGGAGAATTCAGTAAGGAGATCATACTGGACTGTAGTAGTTTGGACCATCATGACGTTTCTTGTGCATACACACCTACTATATGTGCAATGACACACCATCAAGTACACTTAGACAATGTGAGCTGGCTTCTGGTTGATATCTATTTAGACTGAGTACAGGGATACTTTCACCATTCTAACTTGGAGAGATTTATACTTTTAAGGAGGCTAGAGTGATTCTAAGTCACTCATAAATTGTCATTTGGAATTGTGCATGTGCTGGTGGACTATTGTAACAAGATTCCTGACTATTCTGATGTCATAAATTGTAAGTTTTGCTAATATATTTTTCAACTCTCTAGCTTGACATTTTCTGTCAAAACATATAAAAGACTGAAAACTTATTACAGTTAAATTTATTAGATTTTTATCAAAAGAAATTGACAATGTTTAAGGATCTTGAACATATAAATAATTTTATCAAATAAGATCTTTCACAAAAGGGATATTCATCAATTATGCTACAATAAAAATAGAAACAATTCTGAAATACAGAAGTGATTAATTCATATAAATTGTGTTTTTAATAAAACTAGACAATTTATTACTGAAAAATATTGATATTACTGAAAAATAAAAATGAGTATTTTGGACTCAATACCAAAAAAGAAAGACTTGCCCAAAGCCTACACAATGCAGTCAAAATGTTAATCTGAGAGAAATATAGAAAACTAAATATGTTTATTAATAATCAAACAAGATTTATAAAGAACTATATTCAATGTTAGTAGCTGGAAAACTATTACAAAAAAGTAAGCGCATGTGAGAATACGTACAGAAAATATAAATCTAAAATCAGAAGTTTATTCCATACAACTATATTTGACTGATACATTTTTTAAATAGACTACTTTGAAAAAACAGAAACTGTGAATGATTTCCTCAAATAAGGTGAAAAAATTCAACACACATACCTTTAAAAAATTGTTGCAAACTAAACAGCTCATTTCTAAATAACCAAAGGGACAAAGAGGAAATCTCAAAGTATTTTAATAAATATATTGAAGCTTGTAATTCCAGCAGCTCAGGAGCCTGAAGCAACAGGATCACAACTTCAGGTCCAGAAGCAACCTGCACAGGTTAGCAAGATTCTGTCTCCAAATAAAAAATAAAAAAGTGGCTGAGGATGCAGCTCAGTGGTAGAGCACTTGCCAATCATGAACAAGCCCCTAGGTTCAACCCACCAGTACTGAAAAAAAAAAAATATTGAAATGACAATGAATGAAAACACATTGCATCAAAATTTGTGTGACACAGCTAAAGCAGAACTGAGAAAGAAATGTATAAAACTAAACCCATATATTAGAAAAGAACTCTAAAAACTGCAATAGGAACCCAGTTGAGGAGGAGAGAAGTAATAAAGACCAGAAGAGATACCGGTGAAATTGAAATCAGATAAACAATATAAAAGTCAATGAAACAAATTACTACTTCATTGAAAAGAGAGATACGATTGAGAGTTTCTAGCAACATTGATAAAACAAAAAAGAGAAGAAACAAATTACTAATGTCAGTATTGAAACATGGAATATCCCTATTGACTAAGCAAGCATCACAAGAATAATAAAGGGATTATTATGAACAACTTTACACATACAAATTTAACAATACAGGTGAATGGACTAACCTACTACAACCCATCTAGTCTGAAATAGAATATTTTAATAATCCAATAGTAATAGCAGAATATTGAATTTATAGTTTTTAAAAAAGAATTATCCAGTCCTAGATGTTTTCAGTGGAGAATTTCACCAAAAATTTAATGCAAAATTAGCATTTACTCTACATAAATTCTTATAGAAAATATGAGAAGAACCTTTACTGAAATAAAAAATAGTACCAAAAAAGAAAACAAAAACACAAAGCTGCAAAACAGTATCTGATAGAATGCAAACTTTAAGAATCCTTAAGAAAATGTTAATAAATTAATTCAACAATATGAGATGATTTGTATGATATGGCAAAGTGGGGTTTATTCTAGTGATAAGAACAAAACTAGCTCAATATTTGAAAATTAATCAAATGATTCACCATATTAATAGGCTATAGATGTAAAATTACATATTCAAATCAATGGATGCTGAGAAAGCATTTTTAAAAATTTACCCATTGATGTTTTAAAAAACAGCCTCAGAAAAATAGTCAAAGAAAACTTCCACAATTTGATAAAGAACATCTTCCAAAACCTACAAGTAACACTATGTTTAGTGACCAAAGATTGAATGCTTTTCCCTTCAGACTGAAAACAAGTCCAGAACATATACTCTCACAACTCTTATCCAACATACCTCTGGGAATCTATGTAATGAATTCAAGGAAAAACAAAATAAAAGCCATGAAGATCAGAAAGAAGAGATAAAACTCCCAGTTTGCAGAAGACATAATCATTCACATATAAAATCCCAAAGAATCTATAAAACTTATCTTACAAATAAGTCAATTCATCAAAGGACAAAACGTAAGCAGATAAAATCAGTTATGTTTTTATATCCTATACTTGAGCAGATAGCAATCAAAAGTAAAAATACAATACCATTTTCTATCATTAAAAAAAAAGAAAGAAGGAAAAACTTAGATGTAGCTCTCATAAATCAAGGGTACTTTCGCTGACAAATTGCAAATCTAATGAAAGACATTAAAAAAGACCTGGAGACGTGGACAATCACATTCTTTCCATAGGAAATTTAACCTTAAGATTTCAATTCTCCCCAAATTGACATACAAGTTTAACAAGATTTTTATCTAAACTGCAGGAAGTTTTTGTTAGACACAGGAAAGATATTGTAAATTTTGTATGGGAAGTTAAGAAACTCACATAGCTAAAGGTGATGTTGAAGAAGTATGAGGTACACAGAGTCACTCTATTTGGGCAAAAGGCTATGTTAGTCTGCTTTTTTAGTATAACAAAATACCCAATGCAAAGGGCTTCATAAATCAAAAGTTTTATTTAATTACGGGTTGGGAGGATGAAAGTCCAAGATTGGGTGGTCCCAGCCATTTGACCTCTGGTGAGGACTCTCTTGGCTGTGCCATAAAATAGTGGATGACAAGATGGTGGCAGAAGGGTATGAAAGGGAGACATCACATTGTGAAATAAGAAGCCAGAGAGAAGTGGCCAGTTTTGCTCTTTTTATAATTTGCCTTCCTTGAGGCCAGTATTAATTCCTTCTGAGGGCAAATTGCCAAAGACTTTATTAACTTTCACTAGGCCCAGCATCTTAAAGGTCCTGCCACCTTTTAATAACACCACTTTGGGGACCAAGGCTGCAGCACATAAAACCTTAGGGAACAAACCACATCTAAACCATGTTGTTGTTGTGGTTGTTAGGTGCCTTCGAGTCAGTGTCTGACTCATAGGGATCCTGTGTACAATAGGTGAAACACTATTGCCAGTGCTCCTCTGCTAATCATAGGGTTTTCAATGGTGGATTGTGTATTGGGAGTGGGTTGCTGAGTCCCTCTCCCCATCTAAACCATAGCAAAGACCAATAGTGTTATTTGCCTGTAATATTCAAAACTATGTAGAAAATAGCATAGAAATTGACACATAGTCCTACAGAACAAAATTAAAATGCCCACAGAAATATATCCAATTGTATGTAGACAGAGGTGTTAAACAATAAAGTATAGGAAGAATCACCTTTTCAACAAATTTTGCTGGAGCAACTGGACACCTATAGGCAAAAAGATAGCTATGACTTAACTTTTGGACTTTATTAAAAACATTACCTCAAATGGATCTCACACTCAAACATCAAATATAAAACTATAAACTTTTAGGAAAACAAACACAAAAACAAAAAACAAAACCAAGTAATTCTTCTAGATCTAGGGTTAGGAAAATGGTTGTTGGCTTTAAATGTGATGGAAAGTACAATTCACAATAGAGGAAATCAATAAATTACATTCTATCAAAACTAAACTTTTTGTTTTGTGAAAAAGACCATGTTAAGAATATGAAAGTAACAAATTAAAAACTGAGGGAAAAATTTCAAGTCACATATCTAGCAACAAATATTTTCTAAAATATATAGAATTTCTCAAAATTCAACAGTAAAAAGAAAAAATTCAACAAGAAAAAAGAAAAAAATTTCACATCAAGATGTATAGAAACCATATCATTCATCCATTGTTGATGGGAATATAAAATGATAGGGCTTCTCTGGAAAACATTTTGGTAATTTCTTAAGAAGCTAAACATCAAAATATCACACAATCCAGCAATTATACATCTGGGCATTTATCTCAGAAAACTGAAGATTTGTGACCACACTAAAACCTTTATACAATTTTTTCTTGCAGCTTTGTTCATAATAGCCACAAACAAGACTGTCCAAATGTCCTTGCAGTATTGAGTGCTTAAACACCCCTATCATGGAACAACCTGAATTTAGCTCTAGAGAGTTATTTTATTCTAGAGAATAAAAAAAGCCAATCCCAAAATGTTACATAGTGTTTGATTGTACAACATTCTTGACATGACAGACATAGAAGCCGAGAATTGACTTGGAGTTTACAGGGGATTAAAAGGGAGTTGGGGAATGAATTGGGTGTAGCTAACCAGGGCAATTGGCTGGGGTTTAGCTTGATTGGTAGAGTGCTACTCTGCACTTTCTGAGGACCAAGGTTTGATCCTAAGCACTGCAAAAATGGGAGAAGGATGTGGCAGTCCACTCTCTAAACATTCTGGAAACCATCAGCCATTGAAAACCCTTTGAGAGTCACTATGAGTTGGAGCTGACTGGACAGCCCCTAACAACTACAACATGGATAATAACAAAGATCCTCATGGTGATGGTAATATTCTGCATCTCAACTATATCATTATCAATATTGTGGTTATCATAGTGCACTGTAGTTTTTCAAGATGTTGCCATTGAAACAGACTAGGTTAAGGCTGCACAGGGTTTCTCTGTAGAGTTTTATGAATCTGTGAGTCTACAGTATCTCAAAATAAGTAATGTATCTAAAAAGAAAGATACAATAACCCATACAAAATTATTAGTGACATCAATTATTACAATCCATCAATGTAAATGTCTAAAGATATTTATGTCTATGAAGCATACATTGTTTATGAAAGAAGAGCAATGACTGAAATAATTGGCAATATAATAATAATTCTATGAATCTAATTTATTAACAGAGCATGTGGTCAACATAGTGATGGGAGAACATGGAGTATTCTGAATTCCTTATCTCAGGAAAGCCTCTTGTTTTCATAAATTTGAGGATATGGTTTTGGAAGGTAGATATAATATTGAAAATCTTAGCGGTACCCACTAACTGAGTGAAAAATAAGACATATGGATATTAAAGTTTGAAATAACACAAAATCAGAGGAAAGAAACCACATAGAAATATAAACATTTAAAACCAGAATGGAGTGTAAAAATAAAAAAATATTAACAATTAAACTGTATAGTTTTTAATATGTATAAGGCTTTGTTTTAAGTGATTGTTGTTGTTGTTGTTAGGTGCCATTGAGTCGAGTTTGACTCATAGTGACCCTATGTCACCATGTGCAATAGAACAAAACATTACCTGACACAGTGCCATGCCCAGCACTATTGCCAGTGCTGCTATTCATAGTATTTTCAATGGCTGGTTATTTCAGGAGTGGGCTGCTGGGTGCTTCTCCCAAACCTACAGAATCCAGTATTCCCAAGAGGTTTCCCATTCAAGTACTAACCAGACCAGACCCTGCCTAGCTTCTGAGATCTGAAGGGATCACATGTCAGGGTGGTATGGTTGTAGATGTTCTAAACAATTAACACATACTAATGCATTTAAATCTAACATATGCATATGGTGTAGATCATACTATTCTCGTTATACAAAAATTACTGAAATAGAAAGGCTTTCTTTCACTTATTTTCCTAAGGTCATATACTAATAGGTAGCATAGATTAGATTTAAATCTAGACAATTTATATTCCAATATTGCCTTGATATAAGACAAAAACACTTGATATTGATTCTAATAAAATGTCAATGGTATAAGCTTTTTGAATTAGCCAACAGTCTCTTAATTCCAATTTTAAATGAAACTTGACAACATGCTAATTAGAAAGAACACATAAGTTATAAATATGAAAAATTGGAAAATATTATATAAGTAAAAAGTAAACTAAAAAGGAGTCAGTTAATGATTATAATAGATACATCAGGCACATTAGAGAAAAATATTCAAAGTAAATTGAAAGAAGATTATGATTCATATTTTGTTATAATAAAGGGTAAAATTCACATCAGAGAACAAAATTCTAAAGACTTTTCCAGTGTAAATTTCTTTAAATCACATAAAGTATAATTAATCAAAATATAAGAACTAAACAGAAAAGCAGTTATGTCAGACAATAGTTCATCACACAAGTTGATGAAAATAAATAATGCTATCATCTGCTGTATAAATTTTAATTCACAAATTTCCTAATATTTTGGGCTTTCTGGAGGAGAATGTCATAATTGAGCTAATCCAAACATCTCTGATTTTCTTAAAAATTGCATTTCTATAAGAAAATTAGTTGACATTCTGCTTACATATTTCAGTTTTAATGACTGTATATCAGACTTCCAATTCCAGTCTATCATAGACAACATTTAAACTCCACCTATGGGGGTGATCAAGGGAGTACAGGTAGCTAAAGTACATGTCTCACCATTAGGCTGCTCTGTGACCAGCCAATTGCTCCTCCTTGACTTGTTTTCAACTTCTACAGAGCATTTTTAAATCAAAACTTCCAGGAGTTATAAGGAAGTTATACCAGAACAGAATTTCAAACAAATCTTTCTATTTACATTTATGTATTTACCATAGCTTATTCAAAGTCTCTTTACTAGTGGACATTTGTATTGTTTTCATACTTTTGTGTCTACAAATGATACTGTATTGAGTATCTTTGAACATACATCACTTCATGTTTCTGTGAAGATATCTTTAATATGACTCTTCTTCAAATTTCTGGAGTCAGATAGGTTTTTACTACAATTTGAGAATGTATTTAAAAGAAAATTAAGGAAATCAGTTTCTGCTTATTTTAAAATTCTCCCTTAGGTACCATATTTCTTTTCTTTTCTTTTCTTTTTTTTTGTTACGACCTGGATAATGAGGAATTAAACCCAAATTTTATAAGATAGATTCATTTTTCTACCCAGGAGCCCATGGAAGGGGAAAATAATATTAACTGTCACACATGGCAGACACAGCAAGCTACCTTCCAAAATTCCCTTTCTCTTCTCGAAAGTTCTAAAATTAAATCACACTTTTCAACCTCTCTTTTGTCCCACCAGTGTCTAATGGGAAGAACAGAAGTATTAGGTACTACCTGCATGCTTTGTCCATAAAACTCTTAAATATGAACTCTGTATTTATTCATTTATTCTTTACTTCAGCAGTTCTCAAAGTGTGGCCCTTAGATAATCATCAGTATCTCTTGGGACATGGGTAGAAATACAAATTCTTGGGCTGAACTCCATCTGTTGACTCAGAAACTTCCCTGGTGAGCCATGTAACCTTTTTATTTTAATACACTCTCTGGGTCAATCTAATGCACACTAATTTGAGAACTCCTTGTTCTGTTTATATGATGAATGCAGAGAATTCTAGGCCTGAAAGAGAGGCAGAGCCACAATATGTAAGGTACCTGGATTTTTCAATGCTGTGTGGCAGGTCTTGCTCTAATCAGGAACACTTTTATTGATCTTTAACCTTGACAACAGATAATATATCATTTCTAGCGTTAAGAGATTTGCAACAACAGGAGTATATTAATGATGTAGGTGCCTAGCATTTTGTGGAACTCGTCTAACACAGTTTCTATACACAGGGTTATTTTTTAAATTATATATTTATATATATTTATATACCCTGGGAGAAGGACATCCACTCCAAAAACAATCAGGCATCGAAAACCCAATGGGGATCACTATGAATTGGACTGGACTTGACAGCATCTCACAACAAAAACAACATATGAGTCAGATCTCACTAATAGCAACCCTATGTCTAACTAAATGAAACACTGCCCAATACTGTGCCATGCCAAGAATTGTTGTCAGTCCTTCTCTGCTGTTCATTGGGTTTTCAATGGTGGATTGTTTCAGGAGTGGATTGCCAGGTCCTTCTCCTTAGCCTGCAGTACCTGGGATTCCCAGGTGGTTTCCCATCCAAGGACTAACTAGGCTGACCCTGCTTAGTTTCTGAGATCATTTGGGATAGGATGCTAGAGTGCTATGACTGCAGATGTTTCACATATAAAAAAATATAAATAAAACATAGATCATATATATTTATAGAAAATAACAGTATATATATATATATATATATATATATATTTGTGCTACAGGGTCAAACCCAGTGCCATGCATGTGTTAGGAAAGCGCTCCCCCACTTAGCCACAGTTCCAGCCCCACAACATTCCTTGACATCATAGTACATATATGTCAGGTGGGGTGGGGTAACCAAGCATTTCCTCATCTATAAGAAAGTAAAGAGCCTAGAACTAAGAAAATTATTTAATGTAACATATTTAATAACCTGGAATTCCAGTGACTTCCATCATTTCTCTGTTTGATAATGTTATGAATTTTTCTTCTATGAAAATTGTTTCTATATAAATTGTTCTTAATTATATATATTATATTATATATTATATATATAAATATATATATAATATATAAGTATATATATAATAAATAAATACATATTATATATTATATATATATACATAAAATTGTTCTTGGCCCCTAAACATTGCTCAATCTAAGTGGATGATGCAACACTTCTGTTATTATTAGAGAAGTGTAATAATGTGAACCCTTCACAGGACTTTGAGTAGTCAGCAGTTGCCATTTTAAATCTTGTTTGGCATTAAAAGGGTGTTAGAAAACTAAAAATGATTTAATAAAAAGTACAAAAAGTAGTCAACTAAGGAACAATATACCTCTGTTCTTTATGTTTTGATAAAATACACTATGGACTGGGTTCAATGGCACAAGAGGATTGCAAGTTCAAGGCCAGAGGCAGCCTTCTTAACTAAGGGAGATCCTGTCTCAAGGTAAAAGAGTAAAAATGTGGTTTAGGGGTGTGGCTCAGTGGTAGAGGACTTGCAAAGCCTTTATGAGGCCTAAGTTCAATGCCCAGTACTGGAAAACAAAAGAAAACATAACAAAAACCTAAAATATATGTTGGATCAAATCTTAGGTATGTTATAAAGTCTAGTTTATATTATGGAATGTGAGGTATACTTTTGGTAAAAGTAAATGCTATCTAAAACATATACTACGGTAGATATGATGTGTATTTGATGTATGCATGCAAATTTTTTATTTTCCCTCTTGGAGACTGTTAGTTATTTTCTATTCGACTGTCTCACAAAATATTATAATAAGTGCAATTTCTTTTTTTAAAAAAAGCCTTTCAAGCCAGGTGAGCTGTTGCACGCCTGTAATCCCAGCGGCTCCAGAGGTGAGGCAGGAGGATCACAAGTTTGGAGACCAGAAGCAGTCTGCATAACTTAGCGAGACCCTGTCTCAAACAGTCTAAAAACTGGCTGAGGGTGCAGCTCAGTGGTCCAGCACTTGCAGAGCATGCAAGTGCAAGGCCCTGGGTTCAACTCCCAGTACCGGGAAAAAAAAAAAAAGCGTTTCATATGTCATTGAGTTAGAAAGTTTTGTACAGACTGATTATCATGGATAATTAAGTATTGATTCAAATTATGTTTGCTTCATTACTTGCCTTGCTCCTGGGACTTTTGTAGAATCTCTCATTCCTATAGTTACTAGCCATTTCACACAACTTTGTGAATTTACTCTTGTTTTCCATGATGATGTGCTAATCATTTCAATCAGTGACTCAGGAATATTCTGTTTTATTATGAGCTAAATGTAGTGAAACACAACATCTTTCACTTAAAAGTGATTATAGTTAATCTTTTTACTCAGAGGAAAAGGAGAAAGGCCATTGTCATAGAGTAGGGAACATTTAAAATGAACAATTGAACTATATTTAAAAAGAATTATTGAATGTTCATTGTAAGGTGTATTGTTTGGCTTCATTACCAGGAAATGATTCCTAAGAAGTAATAAATTACAGCTAGCTTGTCAATTCAAGGAACTCTAATATATTCTGCTCTGATTTATGCAATTGCATTAATTAAAGCCTTTTTATATAGAACTACCAATGTAATTATCAAAAATCTCCTAAATCATCTCCATCCTTCAGAATTCAGGACAAATGTCTTAACAATAGAATGTGAAATGAAGCTTTAGCTTTCATTACAGACAATTAGAACAAAACTGCTAAGAAAGAAAAGTTAAACAACTTTATTCTAAATATAGGTTTTAAATGTGAAGAAAAAATATTGCTCCTGGTGTATTTTCATAAGCCTGTTTTTTTGTTTGTGTTTTTGTTTTGTTTTGTTTAACAGTACTCCAAAGAAGCATCTGCAGAGAAATTCTGAAATTTCTTTTCAGACATTTGCAAGTCCAGTGAACTGGGCAGTCTTCATGGATTCGAATGAGATAAAACTCAGAATGCAGACTTATACTTCTGAAGTTTACTATGGTTGACTAGATAGTTCCTCCTCAGGCAATTTTTCCTTCTAACATTGAATTTGGAAGGAAGCACACTTATTCAGAGATGTTTCCCTCACCCTCTCCGTCTTCATCTTTTCACCTCCCTTCACTGTGTTTAGGTATCTTGTGCTTCTTACAAAATCTCATGACATGCTTAGCTTAGATATTTTACTTAATTTTAAATAAACCAAACACTTTCAATGCTTCCACAACCAAAAACTTTTCCTGTTGCCTATATTAGGATATGTTATTTGGGTACAGTCTTGGTTTACTTCTCTGTAAATGTGTAAAGGGATCATTAAAAAGTAAGTTATGATTCCTGAAGGCACTTTGCAAGATGATTTTCTGTAATAGTATTTAACCTCAAAAAAAAGAACTCTCAAGCTTTTCATTTTATTTTTTTTCCTAAATGCTTGATATAAAGATATGTTAGTAAGAATTACTCATTTAACAGTATTAAAAGTGGATTTAATTTGAAGGAGAAAACTTTCATTCTCTGTACTTATTAGCAAGAACCAAAGGAGATACATAATGTACTGATATAGAAAAACTAACAACTGGGGCTGAAATGTAGCTGATAATAGAGTGCTAGTATGCATGCTTCCCTAGGGTCCATTCCCCAGGACCAAAAGAAAAGAAAAAACATATTGATAATTGAAATAAATGCAAAAACAATAAAGGAAGTAAACAACATGCAACATAATGGAACAAAATTCTAAAACTATGTGGAAGAGAAGCTTCAGGGGTAATTAAAAGACAACAACAAAAAATAGTCCATTGGTAGTCAGTCATTTTGGAAAAACCATTCACTTGTTAATTATTATGGACTTCCTCCAATTTATTCTCATGAATTTCACTTGTGCAAATCTTTGCACTTGAACAATGCTGGGTGGGTAGAGGTTTTAGCATTATAGTTTATTTTTATTAACAATCTCTTACATTTTTATAGGAGTTTAAATTATACTAAGTCCTTTCATGTGCCCTGCTTTATGTAATCCCTATGCAGGAAAGACGGCTGAGAAAAGGACTTTCATTTGAAGTGCTCATTATCCTTGCTTTAAAACTCATATTCAGGTTCATCTTGACTGAAGGCTGTTTAGTCATCCCTAAAACTCACACCACACTAAGGAAAAATCCAAAATGACTGTAGGACTGGGAACTTTTCCCTGGCTTCTGGTACCATTCTTGTATTTCTCATTTAATATTCTCATGTGTTCATAGCTAAGCAATAAGTATAAGATGTTGTAAAGAGCTCTGAACTAGAAAATAGATTGATTGTTCTTCCAGGTCTCTTTTGACCTAATTTATGACCCTAAAGAAATAATTTAATTCATTTGATATTTTCAATTTACATAGTTTTTCCCTTACTTGAGAACTGCTTGAGGTCCTTTACTCTTAAAAATCAATGACTGGAAAACTACCTTTGGCTTCTTCAAATATAAATTACTTTTTCACTAGGAACTGTTAAGCTACCAGTGAGGGCATAAGTTGGAAAAAACCCTCTGAAATTGTGAACATGAATCTGGTGTGTGTTGACGTATATAAAAGAGGTAGGAAAGAGAACGGTGGTACTTCAGTTGAGTGTAGCCCATTATTTACTTTACTTGGCTTATAGACGTTTAGGAAACAATTTTTTTTCACTGCCAACATGTTAAAGGTCTTAGATTTAACATTAAAAATGTTTGCATGCAAGATTTCTCATGAAAATTCTGGAGATCTAGTAACTATCTGCTGAAGCCATTAGTGGCTTCACTTTAAGAGGAATGCAGTGCCCAGTTTGCCACAGACCCCTCCATATCTTATTTTGAACCTGAAACTCTTTATTCATTCATGTTTATAAGCCATTAGTTTATCAGTCAAGGATCCTGTTGAGAAAACCAGGTTTCTCCAAATCAGATGTAGCAACTTTTTAAAAATCTCTTCAAGCATTATCAAAAGTATTGACTGTTTGATAAACCCATTGCTATCTACTTATGGGGCTAGGGTTTAGCTCTGTTGGTAGAGTGCTGCTCTGTGTGCTCTGAGTTCCTGAGTTCAATCTCCAGTACCACAAAAATGGGAGAAGGACTCAGCAGCCTACTCCCAAAATAATCCTGAAAACAATCAGCCATTGAAAACCCTATGAATAGCAGAGAAACACTAACATAATGATGGGTATGGCACAGTGTCAAGGAGTGCTTCTTTCTGATGTAGATAGGGCCACTATGAGTTGGATGGACTCAAAGGCACATAACAACAAACCTGTATAAGGACATAGTCTTATGTAAAAGTTATTGTAAAGTATATTCTACAGATTAATAAGAAAAATATTTTTGTTCCATTTATAATACCTACTCAATTGTTGTTGTTAGGTACCACTGAGTCAGGTCTCACCCATTGTGACCCTCATAGTTTTTTGTTGTTGTTGTTGTTGTTGTTGTTTTTGTGGTACTAGGGGTTGAACCCAGGGGCTCACACTTGCATGCTCTGCAAGTGCTGGACCACTGAGCTGCACCCTCAGCCATTTTTTTTACTTTTTGAGACAGGGTCTCACTAAGTTACGAAGACTGCCTCTGGTCTCGAACTTGCGATCCTCCTGCCTCCACCTCCCAAAACGCTGGGATTACAGGTGTGTGCCACCACGCCCAGCTCCCTCATAGGGTTTGTGATGGTTGATTGTTTTGGGATTGCTTGGGGAGTGGATTGCCATGTTCTTCTCCCACTTTTTGGTGGTGCTGAGGTTTGTATCTGGGTCCTCAGACAGTGCAGCACTATACTCTACTAACTGAGTTAAACTCCAGTTCACCTACTCAGTTATGCCCCCCTAACAGAAAAGCCTGCAGCCGTAGCACTGTGGCATCAGATCTTGGAAGCTAAGCAGGGTCAGACCTGGTTAGTCCTTGGAGACCACCTGGGAACACCAAGTGCTATAGGCTTAGGAAAAGGACCCAGCAACCCACTGCCAAAAACCAATCAGCCATTGAAAACCCTATGAATAGCAGATAAGCACTGACAATAGCGTTTCACCTATTGTATCTAGAGTTGTTATGAGTCAGGACACCTACTAGATGGCACCTAACAACAACAATTGCAGTAAAAGACACATTACTATTAGGGCTGGGATTGACCTCAGTTGGTAGAGTGCTGCTCTGCACTTTCTGAGGTCCCAGGTTGGTAGAGTGCTACTCTATACTTTCTGAGGTCCCAGGTTCAATTCCTAGCACCGCCCAAATGGGAGAAGGACATAGCAATCCACTCCCCCAAGGCAATCCTGAAGCAATCAGCTGTTCAAAACCTGTGACGGTTGCTACGAGTTGGACATGACTTGATGGCACCTCACAACAGAAAATTTCTAAAGAAAAAAAATGTAAGACTTCTGCCTAGAAACAAACAAACAAACAAAAAAAAAACATGAAAAATCCGTAATTCTTAGTGGTCTCATGTAAAATTAGTTGTTTTGTAAAATTAGTTGTTTTTTAATCAGCAAAGAGAATTACTACAGTGATTTGGCTCAACTGTGGCTTAACTAATAAGAGAAGCTTTTTTTTTTGCAGTAAATATTGAACTACCTTGAAGATAATATTAAAAAAACTTAAGTTAGATAGACATTAAGTGATTTATATAACCATTTTTATTTCATTTATTTTTACAATCGTTTACTTTCATATGTAAGACTTGGTCCTCAGGCACTCTGGTAGATATGTACGGGCACATAATTGTCTTTCCCTAAATTCTCAGCAAAAGTTGCTAAGAATACTTAGGAGAAAATATTGAAACTGAGGAAATTAAGCTCTTGTATGTAAAATTATGTTTTAGAGGAGACAGCATCTGTACTGAACTTATTGAAATGTTTGTTTTTACAAACATAAAAAATAGAACCATAAACATTGCACACTAAATAAATACATCATCAAAAGCATATCTCTTCTTAAATTTTTACAACCAGTCATTTTGTAATTATTTTCCAGGTGATATCTCTTCATTAATTACAAAATTTCAGCATATCCCTTCCCTGGTGTTCATTAAAGCCCTAGTAAATTACTAAAGTATTCAACACAATAAGCACATTAGAAGATATTTTTTATTTTTCTGTATTTTGTTCGTTACATTTGTTTTTCCATTTCAATTGTTATGGCACTGGACTTTTTGAGTTAGACTTGGATTAACTTGAATGACTGGCCCAAGGGTATGGGAAGATTGTAGCAAGCAATCTTTGTCCTTGCAAACTTGACAATATTTTAGATTTGTACACAAAAGCACAAATAGTTGACCCCTTATACATTTCTTATCAACTTTCCTCCTTATATACATATAAAGCATCATCATTAGGATTAGCTGTCCTTTCTCCTATCTTCCATTATCTGTCCAAGTTTTCACTGAAAAACAAAACAAACAAACAAACAAAAAACTACAACTCATACATCATGCTTTTTCTTCAATATTCATCCCCAGACCAGTTCCCCTCATTTGGTAAACACCTCCAAAAGAGCAATATATAATATGCTGGACTGAATTTCTTTTGGTTGAGAAAATATTATGCATCAATTAGTTCACAAATGCTCAAATTTTATATATGAGACAATTACTACAAAGGCAAGCTTGTCTCATAAGGTAAAGTATCCACATTAAGAAAGCAAAAATCTGCAACTTCAAAGACTAGATTCAGTTTAACAGTGTCTTTCCGTGTAGCCCCGGATAGTCTTTTACTCACTGTTCTCCTTCTTCAGCCTCACCTCCTAGCATTAAAGGGTTGTATGTGCCTTGCAATATTTCATAAGTATAAACAAGACAGATTAATGTGTATTTTGCCATATTTATCTCACTGTCCTTAATTGGCATAAAGGAATGTAGAATAAAGGTCTATAGGAATTAAGTGGATTTTTATTTATTGAACTTACATCCTACCTTATTACATTAACTTATTGGTTTATAATTAATATACAGTAAACTGCACATAATGAATAGAATCACTTTGATATTTTGGTATCTATGGACATTAATAAAACCATCACTACAATGAGGAAAAACAATATAATCATCATACCCAAAAGAGATATCTCTCTCTCTCCTTTTTATACCTCCCCAGACTCCTTCCTCATCTCTAGGCAACAAATTGCAATTTTTAGGGTTTCAAACAAATGTAATCATACATTATGTACTGTTTTGTATATTGCTTCTTTCACATAAAAATAATTTTGATATTTGTCGGGATTTTAGCATGCATAGAAATTTCACTTCATTTTATTCCTGAGGATTATTCCATTATATGGATATAACACAATTTGTTTATCCATTCACTTCTTTGTAGACATCCTCTCAACCCACAGTTTTTGCCTATGGTAAACCAAGCTACTGTCAACGTATATATACATGTCTTTGAATGGACATGAAGAGTCAAATGGCTGAACCACATAGTAACTAAAAGCTTAGCTTTCAAAGAAGGTATCATCCTGCTTTCCAAACTGTACAATTTCACATTCCTATTTACAGTATGAGGGCATCCTGGCTTCTCCCATCTTGTAATAGGTGTGTAGTGTGGTAGTGTTGTTACATTGTGTTTTAAATTTTAATTTCTTCAGTGAAGAATTATGCTGAGTACCATTTCATGTGTTTTCCATCTGAATTTCTTTTGGTGAAGTATGAAGTAATATACATTGGAGATTACGAGGTCTTTGTATATTTTAAATAAAAGTCCTTTCCCATATACGTTATGGTTTGCAAATACATTCTTCCATTTAATGGTTGTCTCAGTCTTGTTAACAGCACCTTTAAAAGAACATAACTTTTAAAATATTGTTAGAATGAGATTAGTGTTACCTTAATACTAAAACAAGGAAAGGGCATTTTAAGAAATCTACAGGCAGATATGTCTCACATCACAAATACAAATTCCTCAGCAAAAGTACTAGCAAATACCTCTTTGTTTCTCTTTCTTTCTCTCTCCCCACCATCACATAATAACCAAGTAGAGTCTATATAAGAAATGTCAGGTGTAATGTGTGCCCCAAATCCCTGTCCTCATGGAATCTTAAAATGTAACCTAATTTGGAAACAATATCTTTGTAGAGTTAATTATTTAAGTTAAGATGAGGTCATACTGGATGTGGATAGGCCCTCCAATAATTGGTGTCTTTGCAAGAAGGAAATACAGAGATACAGGCACCCAGAGGGATACAGGCCATGTGAAAACAGAGCCACAAACTAGAATGGTATAATTTACTATGAAACAGATGGTATGGACTACCACACAGCTACCAGAAGCTAAGAAAAGATAAACAAGGAAGCTTCACTAGAGCCCTTAGTGGGAGAATGAACATGCTCACACTATAACTTTGGAGTTCAAATCCCCACCACTGTGCAAGATTTTCTGTTGATTGGCAACCTCATTTGTGGTAATTTGTTAGGGCACTCTAAAGACAGTAATACACATGGACAGTTCAACATCTAAAAATCAATTAGTGCAATTCACTATATTAACAACCAAATAAAACCACATCATCATCTCAGTATGGACAGAAAAAAGCATTGGACAACTTTGTGATTAATAACTCTCAGCAGTGTGAGGCCCTATGTTCAATCTCATAAATAAATAAGTAAATAAGTAAACAAACTAACAAATAAATGAATAACTAAAATAAAGATAAAACATTTCAGCAAACCAGGAAAAGAAGGTCACTTTCTTAGCTTAATATGATACCTTTAAAACCCTCCAGGTGACATCATACTTTCAACTTTTAGCCCTATTTCCATGCCTAAAGATTACACACAAGGCAAGAATGTTCTTTCTCACCACTCTTATTCATCATCATGCTGGATGTTCTGTACAGGAAAGGAAGAAGAAGAAATATAATGCATATAGATTAGATATTAAAAAGTAAATCTGTTTCTGGTCAGATACATGTGTTTCCATGGTAAATCCCAAAGAATCTTAAAAAAAAGAAAAAGAAAAAAGAAAAAAAACCCACAAAGTCTTCCAAAACTTGTAAGTAAATGTAGCAAGGTTGTAGGATACAAACTCAATATAGGGAAGTCAAATATATCCACAATACTGTATGATTATATTCTATATGACAGCTGATGGTAGTGGCACAAATATGACAAAATGTTGTTGCTCCATAAAGTATTTTTACTTAATGAAACATTCATCCTTCAACATCTTCAGATATTAGAGAAATGCAAATCAAACCAACACTGAGATACCATCCAACTCTATTCAGAATGTAGCCATCAACCAAACAAACAACAAATGCTGGAGAGAATGTTTGGAGAAGGAATGCTCTTAGCCTGTTGATGGGACTACAACTTATTACACCCATTATGGAAATTAGTATGAAGATTCCTCAGAAAACTAAAAATAAAATTACCATATGATCCAGTTATATTACCCTTGGGTATATACCCAAAGGAAGACAAGCCAACATACCACAGAGACACCTGCATTTCCATGTTTATTGCAGCACTCTTCACAACTGCAAGGATATGGAATTATCCCAGATGTCCATCAATAGATGATTGGGTTTTTAAAATGTGATATATATATATATATATATATATATATATATATATATATATAATTTATATATATATATACATATATACACACACACATGTTGTTGTTGTTTGTTGTTGTTAGGTGCTGTGGAGTCAGTATCCAACTCATAGTGACCCTCATAGGGTTTTCATGGCTGACTGTTTCGGGATTGCCTTGGGAGTGGATTGCCAGGTACTTCTCCCATTTTTGCAGTGCTGGGAATTGAACTCGGGAACTCAGTGACTGCAGCGCAGCCCTCAACCAACTGAGCTAAATTCCAGCCCATACACATATATACCTACATATATATATATATATATATACATATACACACATATATCTACATATATATGCATATATATCCATATATATACACACACACACACACGTATGTCTCCAAATGTATCACTACAGCATCCAATTCTGGAAGCTAAGCAGGGTCAAGTCTGGCTAGTTCTTGGATGGGAGACCTCCTGGGAATACCAGGTGCTGGAGGCTTGGCAGAAGGATCTACAACCCACTCCCAAGAAACAATCAGCCATTGAAAACCTTATGAATAACAAAGAAGCACTGACAATAGTGTTTGGCCTATAGTACATAGGGTTGCTGTGCATCGGACACTGACTCGTTAGCGCCTAACAACAGCAATATATACACACGTACAACGGGATATTATTCATCATTAAAGAAGAATGAAATTATGTGGTGATTTGCAGCAAAATGTATGGAACTAGAACTCATTCTTTTAAGCAAAATAGCTACCACATATTCTCACTCATATGCAGGAGCCAGATCTACAATGAAGATGAAAAATATATAAAATTTTATTTGTATAATTTTTTATAAATATATCTAAGATTGGAAAATTCAAGCAGCTCCATCCTTAGGAGAGAGGGGAGTATTGGCAGGGGGAAAACAAGGGGAAAGTTGAGAAGGAGAGAGGGCAACATAGGTAAAGAACAAGTGCAAAATACAGGATTCAATTCTATAAAATTCCATAATGGATTTCACTATAGTGTATGCAATTTAGAATCATGCTATACCTCATAAACATGTATAATTATTGTTACAGGTTAATCAAAAATTGTTTTGTAAAATGTTTAAGGAAATGGAAGTGTCAACAATCCCGATTTGATAATTGCACACTGTATATATGAAATGAATTATCACTCTGTACTCAATAAATATGTATAATTAAAATACTAATCAAAAAATGAAAAAGGAATATTTCATGCATAAATTATGCATAATTCACCATAAGATACAATATATTATTGAAACAGTAGAATTTATGAAATGTTCCTCCTTAACCCCTTGTTTTCTCAGAATTTATCACTGTTCTAAACTAAGAGTTTAACATTCTCATAGTTTTTAAATTGTCTGCATAAATGCTAACCCACAGTCAATGTTTTTCTTTTACTTCTTATAAAATGCATATAAATAGTAGCATATTGTATTAATCCTTTTTCAAGCAGACTTTTTTTTACTCACTCTTATGTTGGAGATTTTTATTGATATTGACACAGGTAGTTTTGTTGGTTTGCTTGAATCAAAAGTTAATCATACAAATATATTACAAGTTACATATTTGTTATGCATATGACTTTTAAGTACATTTCTAGTTTTGCCCTAATGAAACACTGTCCTTCTCCGAATAGTCTTTTGCATATTTCATTGGGCACATGGGAATGACTTTCTAGAGTAGGGGTTTTCAGAGTAGGGCCTGGACCAGAAGTATCAGTGTTTCCTGGGAAACTTAAATACAAATTTTAGAGCTTGACGTGGACTTACTTAATTAGAGATTATGGTAGTAGAGATATCATTCTCTCTGTTTCAATAGCCTTGTGGTTGCTGTTCATACAAACTAAAGTTTGCTGCCCTTTGCAATATGTATCTAACATGAAATTATCACATCAAAATATACACATAATCATTTTATCAGATATATATTTTATAGTTCTTTACTTATTGACATTACCTATTTATACTCTAATTATCTGTATATGAGAGTCCTCTTTGCTCCATATCATCTTCAACAACTAAAATTTTCACATTATAAAAATTTTCAATCTAATATGTGTGAAATGCCATGCCTTTTTAATTTATATTTTTCTTATCATAGGTAAAATGGAACATTTTTCAAGGTGTATGTGTCTTTTTTCATGTGAGTTGTCAGTTCACATAATTAGCCACATATTTTTAAATTGATGTTTTTATTTGTTTCTAATTGATTTGTGAGATTTCTTACATCATTTGGAAACTATGTTCTCAATTATTTGTGTTACATATATCTTGGTGTGCTGCCTATCTTTATCAATTTGTTAATGGCATATGTGACATAAATTTATCTCATATACATTAGGTTACAGATATTACTTTAAGTCAACATATACAGATCTAATGTTCTTTTAGCTATATGAGAATTTATTGAAGTATTCTCTTATTGATAGATGTATCAATCAACAGCCCTGTTGGAACAAATGCTACACTCAAGCTGAAAGCAATTTAATACAGGAAATATCTACAAAGGAGCTAGGGAAAAGCAACAATGTTAATAAGGGGCCAGAAACTCCAGAAAGCCACTGCCACCAGGAAGCTTGAACGGTCAAAAGAAAGGAGCAGTTATCAGAAAACAGAGAGAGAGCAGAAGGAAGAAAGATTGCTAGATAGGAGTTCAGGCCTTGGGTAAAGGGATCAGACAATCTACAGAAGCCTAGCAGAGAAGGAATCTGGAAAATAAAGTTGGATTCATGCCTCTTTTCCTTTAACTCACTATCTAAACAAAAATAAAAGGGCCTCCTGGAATGTCCAGAAAGGAATGTCTGGAAGGAAACGTCTGGTGCAATTCCTACAGAGCACCCTCCAGGGACTCAGGGAACAGAGCTGGCACTGGTGTTCAAATTGCACAACAGCCACACAGTTTTTAATTGTTATTCTTCATGATACAAGCAATATCGTAGTGAGCCCCTAATCATTTATACAGTATAATGGCACTTCCATATTTCAAGATTGATTGTCACATTTTGGATTGTGGGGTCCAAATGTATTCTTCCTCTTTTTGCTTAAAGAATTAATGTGAATTGTCTTTCCCAAAATGTACCAATTCATATACTCCCATCAGTAATGAATAAGGATGTTTGTGATAATTTAAATTTTTCTTGTCATTTTTTTAAATATGTAGATGATATTTACCATAGTTTATTACTTACATTTATTCTTCCTTTTTTTTTTTCCAGTGCTGGGGGTTGAACCCAGGGCCTTTTGCTTGCATGCTTTGCAAGTGCTGTACCACTGAGCCTCACCCCTAGACCATTTTTTTTTTCACGTTTTGAGACAGGGTCTTGCTAAGTTATGCAGACTGCCTCTGGTCTTATATTTGTGATCCCCTTGGCACTGCCTTTGGAGCCACTGGGATTACAGACGTGCACCACTGTGCCTGGCTCAGGCATTTATTCTTCTTTAAAGTGGCTGACCATGTACTATTTTCATTTTAAAATCAATTCTTATAATTTAGTACATGGATATATTATTGATTTTAACATTGTTGATTGCCTTAAGAGTTGCAGATGTTGTCTTCTAGTTTAGCATTTTCCTTTATTTACTATGATGAATGTATACAAGATGATTACTGAAACAGGATATCTAATATGGATTTTTTTAGGTAATTTTTTTATCAATTCGATTCTAGCTATAGCTAGCTCTAATTGGTATAGCATAGCTCTACCCTACATTATTAAGTACAATAAAACGTTGTAATATCAGTGAATGATACCAATTCATATTTTATTACTTGCATAGCTTTATCCCTAGAAAAATAATGTTGGACTTTTCTAGAGTTGAATATCTAGTGAAAAAGATATGCAATGAAGTTTTCACATGTCAAGAGGAAATATCATCAGTAATACCATTTTTCATCCTAACAACATGAATGCTGTAATAATTTGTTCTATAATTCAGACTTGAGTCTAATTCTCCTTTCAAAATGCAATTAACATTTGACAGCCTAATATGGGAATGGGAAGAAATTTTATGTTATTTGTAATATACATCTTGTTCCGTTGTCTCATCTGTAATTTTCACTGATGTCTATAGGAGTTAGTTTACTGATACAGGAAATAGAGACTGAAATAGCTTCACTAAGTCTTTTAGGGTTTAAAGATTCAATTAACTTACTAAATGTATTATTTTTTGCCTTTCCCCAGAATTGAGTAAATTTATAATAAAGTATAACAATAAGGTTTATTTAAAAAGAAATCATGTTGAAAAAATTAAGGTACCGAATAGGTATTTATGCAATTTTGTTAGTGATAATATACATCCTGAGACTAAACTGTAGATTTGCTTTAGAGGTTCTGGGTAGCCAGAAAATATCAGAAAATGCAGTCTCTTGTTTTGTTTTTTTTTTTTTTAAAGGAAATTAACATATACTTCAAAAAGATAAGGATTTTTCTTGCAAAATAATCTTAAATAAGTTTGAGATGGACTTTTTCTGGCAAGACTGAACATTTAGCAGTGCCCATAAAAGTATCTTTATCTTTATTCTATGCTTCATTAAAGCTACCAGCTTTCTCAAACATCCCCAAAGGGCCACTTTCTATGTATCTGAGAATTAATCATTAAGATGCTTTTTTTTGTAGATTCCTTTTAAGGTATCTCATTTATACTGAGATGATAGGATTAAGTAATCTTAGAAGTACAGTATGCCCATGCTCATCCAGTTATTAAAAACAAAACAAATATGAAAGGATAATGACTTAATGCTATAAATGAATTTCCAAATAAAATATATTTGTCTTAATGAAAGTATGCTGCTGTATTGTGTTCTTTATTTTGGACATTTTTCAGCCATTCAAATAATTTCAATGTTTGCACTTATGAAGATATACTTGGAAGTGCTAATTGGTGTTTATTAACAGACAACTCAATAAGCAGACAGGAGAGCATACAAAGATTATAGAAGTGAATTTAATGCTGAGTTAAATTACATGGCAGGAGATGAAATAAAAATAAAAAGGCAAACACATATGGATGATGTGTGAATATTAAGCATTAGTCAGAGTAAAGGTGTTTATAAGCCAAAGGCAGAACAAAAACAGTACTTTTACATAGTAACAATCTGTTCACATTGTACTGTTAGGTAGCATTGCCTTATTTTCATGATACCTTAAAATTAATGTATAAGATAAAGAGAGAATGAGAAGAATAATGTTGTTCTTACATGCATCAAGTAGTTTTCTTGGTGATTTACATCCATTTACAAAGTCTAATAATCAAAGATATCTATCAATACTGTTATACTTATTTATATATGAAGAAACTTAGACCCAGAGAGATTCAACCACTTCCTCAAGATTTCACAGATAAAAGTAGTAAAATTGGAATCTGATGAGAAGATGTCTGACTGCAGAGTCTGGCCAGCTAGAGACCATACTCCATATTTCAATCATATTTTCTTATTTGCTACAACTCTGCCAAATGCACATTGTTTTTATTATCTTACGCAACAGAAAAATCAAATATGAGCCCTTCATTTAATATCATAAAGCTTGCTGGATAGACTACAAATCTTACTTGTATTATAGAATAATCAGAGGCAATATATCTGATATTCTATGTACACCAAGAGAGCAGAAAAAGAATGGAAAAAAAGAAAGCTACAAGGAATTTGCCTATTACTCATATTTCTAATTTGAACTAAACAACTAAGCACATAAGTTATTAGCTCAAGTAAAACAGATTCTTCCTTTGGGCTTTGATACCAATTTGGTATATATTACAAATATAGAACTTAAGCTAAATTGCAGATGTTTACTTAGGATCTAGTATCATCAAAAATAATGGAGAGGACCATACTTTTTCCAACCTTTAATTCCAGAATATGATGAACTTCTTTGTATGCATAAGGTAGTGAATTGTAGTGTTATGTTTCTTTATGTTTCTTTATGTAGTGTTATGTAGTGTTATGATTCTTTTCATTCAGTTGTGTTGTGAGTATGAGGTTTGGCACATTTATTCTCGTTGTTTCCCATTTTTGAAGAATATGTTGGAAGATTTGAATAAATGGGCAGCATTACTTTGATACCAATCAGTATAAAGGTGCAAAGATGGAGAATGTGATTGGTACAACAATGACCCTTCAAAGATATCAAATCGTAATTCTAGACTATAAATTTATAGAGTAAAATGTATTTTTGCAGAAGAAAATGAGAATCTTGATATGGAAAGTTAATTGTGGCTCATTTGATTGAGCTCTCAATGCAATCAAGTGTTTTTATGAGTGAGGCAGAGAAGAGTTAATATACAAACAAAAGAAAATGTGATATGAAGAAATAACAGAGATTTGAAGACGCTGGTCTTGAATACTCGAGTGAAGTGGTCACAATCCAAGGACTGTCAACAACCACCAGAATCCAAAAGAGGCAAGGAACAGGTTCTTCTCTAGAGCGTTAGGGAGAGTGCAGACCTGCTGACACTGATTTCAGCCTCATTCTACTGATTTAGGATGCGAGGTCTCCAGAATTGTTAGAGAAGAAATTTCTGTTGTTCTAAGCCACCAAGTCATGTTAATTTTACACATTAGACACAGGAAACTGATACAGAGATTTTCTTATTTAACATTACTAAAGTCTGAAGACAGAAAATATAAAAGTAAAACAGAAATTAGAAAAAGGAAAACCAAAGGAGAAAACATCAGCTATCTTTTGACTTAATGACCATTCAACCTCTCCATTCAAAGGCCAGTTATTATTGACAAATTTTCTCAATTGCACACATATTGATATGGTATTAAAGAAACTGTCCTGTCAACCAATGTATGTCTGAGGAAGGATTTTGAATAAATGTGTTCTCTTCTGGGATAATCTCTAACTCCTATTCTTTACCCCATTATTATCTCATTGATTCTTTGAAAGAAACACAAACTAGAAGACTGTATCATGACAATCTATGCAGAGTGGTACCCTTCTACTATAGTGAGCTATAAATATTATTATGTATTATGATAAATGTACTAATCTGTAACAGCTATACTTGCACTGTTTCAATAACTCTGACCTTCCTTAGGTAAACAAATGATGAGATGATATAATTTTAGGCTTAAAGGATCATCTTCCATCAAGATTGAGTATCTATTTCAAAGACAAATTCCAAATTCCACTCCCATGAGCAGTAAGAAATTAGATATATTCTAGTCTAGGTCTAGGGCAGCCTGGTCCTACTGTGAGAGAAGTATCATGCTGATTCATTTGATTCTTTGTGTAATTTACTTGTAATATAATTAATTTTAAGGAAACTATAACATTGTAAGGAAAATACAAAAATAATTTTGAGTAAAACAAAAGCAGAGAATCTACATGTGTATACATGCTTTTATATATGTACATACATATAGTTTCTGGGCTAGGATTTAGCTCAGTTGGTACAGCACTGCTCTGCAATCTCTGAGGTCCCAAGTTTGATTGCCAGCACCACAAAAATAGGAGAAGGACATGGTAATCCACTCCCTAAGCAATCCCGAAACAGCCATTGAAAATCCTGTGAGGGTCACTATAAGTCATACATGACTCAATGGCACTTAACAACAACAACATATATAGTTTCTACTTATTTATGTTTTCATTTATAAAGTAAATACCCCCTTCAAGTGAAAGAAATTGAGATGTTGCTAACAAGAAAGGAATGGAGAAATAGTTCAAAAATACTTTAAATGAGTGGAAAAATATAATCATCTAGTATTAAATAATTTCCATTTAAGTCGTGCTTAGATATATCCTTTGGTCATTACAGAAGTTGTCCAAAGGAGATAGAAAATTTGTAATATAATCATTTCATACATTTAAAAACACCCTCTGATTTATATTTGTCATGATAAGGGACCTCCTAAGATCATTGAGTGCTGTGCTTTTCTTAGCATCTGAATTTCTAATAGTCTTTGCGCTTTATAATATGATATCTTTTTGTGATAGTTTATACTTTCACTAGTAACCAGAAATTCATATGAAGAGAGAAAATAATGGTGAAATAACTCAGTATTCATACTAATGAATTGGATAATGTGTTAAAATTAACAAATTTTTTTTTGAAATTAAGGTAAAACTGCCATTTTGAGAAAATTGAAAATTTTCAAGTTTGAATGTAGCCTCTTAATATGTGGTCTTGTAAGAAATTATTTCATTTTAGTAAGAGTTTATATAATAGCAACATATGTGGAACATATGTGCATAATAGCACCAATTAGTTGTTGTTGTTTTTGTTCTTGTTAGGTGTCTTCAGGTTGAGGCAGACTCATAGCAACCCTCAAAGGGTTTTCAATGGCTGATTGTTCTGGGAGTGTGTTGTCACATCCATCTCCCGTTTTTTTGTGGTGCTGGGGATGGAACCTAGGTTCTCAGAGAATGCCAAGCAGCACTCTTCTAACTCAAGTAAACCTCAACCCTTGTTACTGTTACAAATTGGTAGATTTCATGTAATGAATAATTTTATTTCCAGGCATAATGACTTTTCTATAAAATGAGTATTCAGTTACCTTTTGCATCTTTTGTCACAAAATCAAACTAAATTCAAAATGAAGGCTGAAAAAAATTAACTCTAAATAAAGATTCAATAACCCTTACAAATCTGGAAAATGATTTTCTACATTTCTTTACTTAGCAAGCCTATGGAAAAGCCCATGATTTGCCGCCCTGTTTGTGATTCAGAGTCTGTAAGTGTGAATTGCAGTTTTTCTTTCTGAGATATAGATACCGGCCAGAAAGAATATATTTTGCCAATTGTGTTGTATAGTCCAGCACTACTTTTGAATGCAATAGCACATTTTACTTCTTGGCATTTCTCCTCTTTTCTTAGTATTTCAAACAAAAAGAATACCTTACAACAGCTATTTTAGGTTTACATGAGACACAAATTTTGTTTGCATTTTTTCTGTCAATAATATAAAAAGCTTATTTTTTTCTTATTTTTAATTTTCTTTCTATTGGGTGGAAAAAAGCGGTAGCTTTTACTGTAAAGTCTGATACTAGACCAAGGAAATATGTATCATTGCTGAAGATGAGAAGATTCATCCGTTTATTCAATTATTTCCTTATTCTTGATACTTTATTCAATTACCAGTTATTGATTATCTATAAAACAACAACCTGCATCCATACCACCCTGGTGTCTGATCTCATCAGATCTCATAAGCTAACCAGGGTTAGGCTTGGTTCATCCTTGGATGGGAGACCGTGGGAGACCACTGGGAATACTGGATGCTGTAGATTTGGGAGGAGCCAGCAGCCTACTTCTGAAACAATCAGCCATCAAAAACCCTAGGAACTGTAGAGAAGCACTGACAGTAGTGCTGAGCATGGCATAGTGTGGAGTTATATTTCATTCTGTTGGGTAGTATTTCATTCTATCACTATGAATTGGACCCAACTCAAGGGTACCTGACAATAACACAACAATAACACAAGGAGTCTTTGGGATTCTAGAAATATATGTGAGCAAGCTATAGTTCTTATTCTCAAGGGAATCTGTTTCTTATGGGAGGCGGATACAGGGACCCAGGTCTATCTCCCAGAATACTGTTAGATGTATATTTGGTTTGATAAGGGAACATCCATGGAAGCAGCAGTCGAAAAATCAAAAGATGTAATGCTTTGAGAAAAGCTGTTGCAAAAATCCTCTTTGAAACTTTGAAAAGTAAAGATGTCATATTGAAGGCAAAGGTGCATGTAACTCATGCCATGGTATTTTCTATTGTATCAGATAGTTGTGAAGCTAGATATTGAATAAGAGATAAGAGAAGAATTGATGCTTTTGAATTATGGTGCTGGAGATAAATATTGACTATACTATGGACTGTCAAAGAACCAACAGATCTGTTCTAGAAGTGAAACAAGAGTGCTCGTTGGACACAAGGATGGCTACACTGCATCATATGTATTTTGGACATGTAGTCAGGAGGGACCAGTCCCTGGAAAAAGGCCTCATATTTGGGAGAATGGCAGGTCAATGACAAAAAGGAAAACCCTCCACTAGATGGATTGACATGGTGACTGCAACAATAGACTTAAACATAAAAAAGATCATGATTTGTTCTGTTGTACATAGGGTAGCTCTGAATTGGACTCAACTCAAAGGCACCTAACAACGACAGGGGAACACTGAGGAAAAGATTTCAATTTAGCCTGGATGTGCTGGGAAAAGTCTCCTAGAAAAAAAGTGATGTTTTATATTTCCATAATAATATTGATTTTTTGGATCAACATCACTTGAGGCTTATATTGCAGGCAATCTCGTTTCATGAAATTCTTCCATGAACAAAAAGCTGATATTTCTTTTTCTATTTCAGGAGGAATTGTTTCTTCTGCACTGTTCATACTTTAGGATGATATTTGAAAAATGAGAATTGAGAGGTAGATTTACTATTGGAATGAATTCCCCACCTACATTTGTTCCCATATGCACTTTATAAATGAAAGTATGAAAATACCCCTATTCAAATGATTATATATTTCATACTATTTTTTTTTTCGGTATTGGGGGTTGAACCCAGGGCCTTGTACTTGCATGCTCTGCAAGTGCTGGACCACTGAGCTGCACCTTCAGCCCATTTCTTGACTTTTTGAGACAGGGTCTCACTAAGTGATGCAGACTGCCTCTGGTCTCGAACTTGCGATCCTCCTGCCTCCCCCTCCCGAGACGCTGGGATTACAGGCGTGCACCACTGCTCCTGGCTATTTTGTTTTTTGCTAAATTCTATTGTAAATATTTTATATTCATAGGCAATAGAAAAGGCAGCTCAGCAATGACAGTATTCATCACAAAGCATTATTGCATTTATATCTCAAATTCACCGCAAAATAATTGGTTTTAGCCTGACAGGTAATATTTGAATTCATCATTAAAATGAAGATTTAGACATTTCATATCAATCATTATGCATGGTGTCAAAGCTTCTTGCATAAAAAGAAATAGTACTGAGTCCTACATACAAAGCTTTTTATTTGTACTTGGCTACAATGTTAATAATACCCTCAATGACCACTGTATGCAAGTATTTTCTAGCACCTTGTTCTACATCATTGCTCATCTCTCTGGGTATGAACCAATTCACCTTCTGATGTCTACAGTTATAGATTTTGTATAAATCTTCACTTTCTTTCTCCTAATCTCTAATGACATGTCCTTTGTATTCTGGTGAAATCAACTCCATCCATTTGGACTTTGATGACACTCCCTCTCTACTCCTGAGGCTTCACTATCTCAATATCTCTTCTCTCTCAAGACTCTTCAAGCTTTCTTTTTCTCTTGATTTTTTTTACTCTTTAGCATCCAGTCATGCTTTACCCCCTCATATTATGGCTAAAGCTTCTACTGACTGTCACATCTCCAAAGTCAACATAAAAATAAGCTCTTTCTTGCATTTTTGTGCCTTTGATTATTGTCTCTATTAAGGGTGTTTTTTCTCCTTCAAAAATTATTTGGTTTTTAAAAACAGCTTCATATCAACCCTTGCAATAGTATCCCAATTCTTCTCTAAGTTGGTACAGTAATGTATAACACTTATATCTGTTCCTGAGATACAGGAATAATCTAAATAAAATGAAAAGCTTATATTACATCTCTGATGCAATCCATAGGTACAACTAATTATCTAAAAATTAAGTTCTAATTCCTCAGTGGAAAGCCAAATCCCTCTCTAGCCACCATTTTTTGTTTTCTTATATTTTTAACTATTTACTTTTGATGTTCCCAGAATTCCATCCTTGATCTACTATATTCCTCAATCAGCCACTTTCCTGAGTAACCTTATCTGCTCTTGTGATTTCACATTTCAATCACATAATCATCTCAAATTCACCATGTCAAAAATTGAAATAATTCTCTCCCATGTATTTCCTTTTGGTTCATTTTTTTCACTATTTCCATAAAGGTAGTGTGTGTGTGTGTGTGTGTGTGTGTGTGTGTGTGTGTGTGTGTGTGTTTTGCTGCTTTTTGTTTTGTTTTGTTTTGATTTGATTTGAGACAGTTCTTGCTATGTATCCCAGGCTGGGGTAGAACTCAGGATCCTCTTGCCTCAGTCTCCTGTATTTGTTTCCTGTATCAGTACTGAGATTGCAGATGTGTGCCACCATGCACAACAGTAACTTACTTTCATTACAAACAAATACAGATCAGAATTGAGCCTGTAACCATTCTAGGCTTTGCTTCTTAGTGTAAGGAAGCCTTTATCTGCAAAGTTCTGTTTCCTAGGATTTTAGAGGACTCCTTAGAATCCCATCCATCTAGAGGAATAAAAGGAATGACTGAAATATTGCAAAAATATTCTTATGAGCCAAAAGCAGAGTATCCAATGAGATTTCTAATTAGCATAGAGTCATGACACCACTCTAATAGCAAGGAAGGCTGGAAAATGTAGTCACTGTAGCCACACATGGTGGCACATACCTGTAATCCCAGCACTTAGGAGGCTAAGGCAGGAGGATCATTAGTTTGAGGTGAGCCTTGGCTACATAGAAAGATCATGGAAAAATAAACAAACAAACAAAAGACAACAGCAAAGATGAAGAGGAAGAAGAATAAGGGAGGGGGAGAAAAGGTTGTCTTTCCATAAGCCTTACAAGAAAAGTAAAGGGGTATGCTAGACAGGTAGCATCTTCTCAATATAATTGCTAAACATCAAATAGTTTTTACTGTTGTATTTCCTAAACACTGAGGGTGCCAAAAATGTGTGTGTATATCTATCTATCTATTTATAGATAGATAGATAGATAGATAGATAGATAGATAGATAGATAGATATAGAGAGACACAGAGAGAGCGAGAGAGAGAGAAAGAGAGAGAGAGAGAGAGATTGGGGTTGGGATTTAGCTTAGTTAGTAGAGCACCCTCTGCAGTTTCTGAGGCCTTGTGTTCAATTCCTAGCACTGCAAAAATGGGAGAAGGATGTGGTAATCCACTCCTCATGCAATCCCAAAACAATCAGCCATTAAAAACCCTATGAGGGTCGCTATGAGTGGGACACAACTTGATGGCACCTAACAACAACAACAACAACAACAAAGAGATATTATCTGTGTATTATTTTTTGAAATTGAATTACAGTGGCAATGGATAGAATGATGTTCACTCGAATTAATGTGACAGGGAGGAGAGTCAAAAAATGTCATTTGGGTAGCACAACACCATTTTAAAGTGATATTTGAAATTTGAGAATGTTGTACAAGTATGACAATGGAGGTGCGAGTATGCAACAGAATCTCCAACGTGCCTACCAATTGCATGCATGCATGGTAAGTTTTAGACGCATGGTACTGTGTGTGATGTGCACATATGCAACAAGTTCTGCTTCTTTTACTATGATAACCACTTTGAGCACCTCTTGTAAGTGCAGAAGTGAAATATAACTTGTATTCATCTTTTGTTCTTGGTATATATTGAGTATTACAATTCTAATACAGTTTCTTCCTTTCATAAAATATGTATACATTTTTAAGACATCCTCTGTAGGTCTCGATTCTATTACCACCTCTCTCTTTATCCCATTATTAGGAGTCTGGCACCATTATTTTTCAGAAGAACCACTGCAATACTCTCAAACTGAATTCCTTGCCTTCTGGCTTAACTGCTTTTATCTATTATCTACATAGCTGCAGGAATAATCAACCATCATTTTCAGGGTAGAGATATCATAGAATGGAAAATTTAGATCCTTTTTGCCTGAAATCATGCTATTTCATGAGCCTTACCTTTAGTTACATATTGGCTTCTTCCTTTATACTTAACCAGCACTTCTGGTTCCTGAACACTCCATCTGGGTCATTATTCTTTCTATTTCCTCACCTGGAACAAACACTTTCCTCTCTTTACTCCAAAATCTTTTAGGATAAATTAGGTTCCCCTCATTAAAATTTGAATAATATCTGTTACATTTGTCAATTAGTGATGTACAGCATTGCACACAACAATCCTTGGAGGTTCCTAAATAATTCATTAGACTGTGTGATCCTTGACAGAAAATATTGTGTCTTATTCACCTTTCATTCTATCTGGTAGAATTCTTGGCAAATAGTAATGATCTTCGCATTATATATATGTGACAAATAAGCACACTGTTGATAAGCAGAACCTCACCTTAAACCTCAGTTCTTGTACCTGTCCCTTGGGCCCTACTTGAATCTTGCCATTTACTTCCATGCAACTAGTTTCAGACTTTTCCTAGACCACCATTTTACATGGATAGATAACAATATGGTAATTTCTGCTCTATTAAATTCTCCACATTTATATTCTGTCCATAGATATTCTGATACTACATGAGCTTTGTCCACAGTTGGACTAATCTGTCATCTGATCTTGTCAGATCTTGGAAGCTAAGCAAATTTGGGCCTTGTTAGTACATGGATGGGAGATCACCTGGGAATGGCAGGCTTGGGAGAAGAGCCTGCAGCCCACTCATAAAACAATAAGCCATTGAAAACTTTTCAATAGCAGAGAAGAACTGACATAGTGCCAGGCATGGCACAGTGCTAGGGAGTGTTCTGTTTTACATAGGGTCTATGAGTCAGACCAGACTCCACGGGACCTAATAACAAAAATCATGAACTTTATAAGGCATCTAGCCACTATATTATATGTTCAGGAAGGTCTAGCTAAGCTTTCTGGAATTTCTCTCTTAACAAGTCAATTTCTTATAGTCTATACCTGTCTTGGTTCTAGCTTGTTTCTGTCTTGTCTAGCCAACCTCAAATAACACTCTGCACTCATTCAAACAACTGGTAAGTTCTCTCAACAAGGCTGCTTTATATTCTAACAAGACTCTAAAATGATGTGATCCTACCACAAAGTAGGATGAAGAATATAATCATGATAATAGCAAAAAACAATACAAAGAAATTCTACTGAAGCAACAGAAGAATGTGGGCAGCAATGTGGAAGTTTTTATTCCTAAGTGACCTGTAAAATCATTGGTGACAATTGCTATCTGTAATTCACAAAGCAGTCAAGAAAGTATAGAGAAGTAAAGCACTGTCCACTCAATCTTCCTCCATCAAATTTTGGTTTTATTTCAAAGTAATACAGCCAAAGCTTCTTCCAATACCTTGATTAATAGTTTTCAAATTAGGACTCAATACAACTAAGCATTAGTTTTGCTGTACTTGTGCCTCACAAAGAGTACATCAATTTTCGTTTATTCGTGCCAATGATTTTAGTGAAATTATTGAGGAAAGTGACACAAATGTATAAATGTGTCCCTTAAAGTGCTTTTTGTTGTTGTTGCTGTAAGGTTGCCCATTGAGTTGGTGTCTGACGCATAGTGACCCTACATACAACAGACAAAACACTATTGTCGTGCTTCTCTGTTATTCATAGGGTTTCAATGGCTGATTGTTTCTTTGGGAGTGGATTGCCAAGTCCTTCTTCCAAGCCTACAGTGCCTGCTGTTCCCAGGAGTTTTCCCATCCAAGTACTAACCAGGCCTGACACTGCTTAGCTTCAGAGAGCTGACAGGATCTGACACCACCGTGGTGTGGCTGCAGGTCTTAAAGTGCTAGGATGTTTAAATAAATTCTGTTCAGAGGTTCATTTCTAGAATTGTTGGATTCAAGGTATAACAATATGTTTTCAAAAATCCAAAGGGGAAATAGAAAGCACTAAAATATATAAATTTGAGGTAGCTTGAGAAACTGTTATATGTTTTGTGGGTTGCTTAGAAGGAGATGTTTATAGAATTCATTTAACATATTTTTTCTCTAACAGGAAAAAACAAATAATATGTCATATATGTACATGTATTAAAATAATTCAGCTTTTGATTAAATGTAATAAATAAATCTACATTGACAAAACAGCCTGCTTCCACTCAAGACAACAGATCTTCTTTGTAGGCAAATCACCATAGTTTGCCAGGCCTGCTACTGACATTGATATTGACCATTTTTCTTCTTGTTAATTATCTTTATAAATACCACCTTTTCTGAGATCTGTATGTAGATCACTTGAAACTCAAATGAAAGAAAGTGTATTAATTTTACTTCATACATTATAAATTACTAGAAGTAAATAATCACTCTTGAATTAATTAGAGAAAATATAAGAAAAAAGCATAGTGTTAGGTTCTTCCACAAAACATCTTACTTCACTGAAAACAACCCCTGGTATTAGGAAATAATTTGTCAATGTCTGTGCTTTTGAATCTCAAATGATCCTAAGAGTTCAGACAATGTTCCATTGTTATTCCCATACCCCCTAAATGCACACACACATACATCCTCTAAAATATAGTTTATTCAAGGAAGTTGCTCAGAACTCAGAAAACATTTAGTTAGGTAAATTGTTCCAGGCTGGCCTACATAAAAACATTTTATTCATACAAATGGTAACCTAGAATAAATTGAGGTTTCCAGGTCCTCTTTGAGCTCTGAAGTCTTATGGGAAAAAAAGCAGAAAGGTAGAAGCAATATTGAAACTTCAAAGATTTTATCCTGAAGAAGATGAGATTGGAGAGGAGAAAAGGAGCCACCAGAGTTTCTGGAAGCTTCCATAATAAAAGCAAGAGATAGTTTCAAATAAAGAGAGTATCAAAGAATTGAGAATATTATTATTGTTTTCAGAAACATTAAATGTATACCTCTAAACCTTCCTAAAATCCTTAAGCATATAGTCTAGTTTTCACCTCCTCTGTTAAAGTTTTCCAGATTTCTCAGCCTAGTTTGAAGTGATACTGACTTCCTGTGTGCTTCAGTCACAATATTATTTTATGAAGACCTTCCCTTATTTATTACTAGATTGAATTCAGATTCTATGAAATCTTTCTCCTCATAGACTGGACGATTCCTGAGACCAGGCACTGTCCTATTTTCACATTTCTATCCTTTTCTACCAATACCACATCCTCTGCCCCACTGTGTGGAGGCAATCAATAAATGTGCTAAATGACTAGCAGAGACACATTTGGAGAATATGTGTCAGGCTGAGTAGATTGTGTATAATAATGGACTGTGGATAATGGAGATCCAAAAAACAGCAGGTATCACAAATTCAAATTCCTAGTTGGTTCCAAGGTTATAAAAATATAGGAGATTAAAAAACAGATTTTCTAGAATTAAAACAAATACTACAGGATAAGCTATATACATTTTGATAAACACCAGACAATATAATAGTTGGCCGTAGTGTCAGAGAGACAAGAGAAAACAATGTGAACTGTGGAGAATATATTTCCTGGATGTGCTTCTCTCAATTCCAATCTATGGTGGCAATAAGGAAATTTGAGATATATTGCTAGATATATAATTTCCAGGAAGATCTAGAAACCACGTAAAGTCACTTATCCCTTGATGATGGAGATATAGTTCTGGGAAATGTGTCCTTGGACAATTTTGTCTTTGCACAAATATCATAAAGTGTACTTACATATCTGGCCTGATCTTGGAAGCTAAGCAAGTTAGTCCTGGGTAGTCCTTGGGTGAGAGAGCACCTGGGAACACCAGGTGCTGTAGGCTAGAGAGAAGGAACTGGCAACCCACTCCTGAAACAACCTGCCACTGAAAACCCTATGAGTAGCAGAGAAGGACTGACAATAGTGCTAGGCAGGGCACAGTGTCTGGGAGTGGTTTGTTCTGTTGTACATAGTATCGCTATGAATAGGGTCTGACTCAACGGCACCAAACAAAAACACAACAAAGACGGTGTAGTGTACTACACATGCAAGATCTCTATTATATTCTGCAGCTCCCAGACTACAAACTTAGTACAGCATGTTATTGTATGGTATTTTGGTGACAGCTATAGCATGATAGTAAGCAATTGCATATCTAAATATAGAAAATATACAGTAAAAAATAACGTGAAAGATTGAAGAAAGGTACACTTTCATAGTACACTTACCAAAAATGGAGCTCATACGACTGCAAGGTGTTCTTGGTAAGTTAGTGAGTGAGCAATGAGGTCATGTGAAGGCCTAAGGCATTGCTGTGCACCCATTGTAGAATTTATGAGCACTGCACACTTAGGCTACACCAAATTTACAAAAATTCTTTTTATTTCTTCAATAACAAACTAATTTTTATTTATGGTAATTTTTTATGATGTAAGTTCTTATTGTGTAGCTCAGGCTGGCCTCAACCTTGAGATCCTCCTGCCTCATCCTCCTAAATGCTAGGATTACAGGAGTGTGCCACCACATCTGGCTTGTGGTAATTTTTTTTTATTTTGTTAACTTTAAATTATTTAAAAGTCTTTTGACTCTTGAAATAATATTTAGCTTAAACCATACATACATTGTAGAGCTGTGCCTACTTTTTCCTTTCCTTTTCTGTTATCTTTTTCTTTTTTTTAATAATCAGAGTCAAAGAAAACACACTCCTCCATGTATCTGGAACACCAGAGTTTTAATTTTCTCTGAAGTGTTCTGGGCAGGATTGACAAAATTGCATCAGTATTTTGAGAAGTTTAATTTCACTCCAGGTAGGAGGCAATTTGAATATTCCAGGCTGAAGCACAAGCATATTCAAATCCATTTCCCAAGGCATCCAGTTCAGAAGCATAGTAACAATGGTTTATATAATTGTTCTACAAACTTCTACTACATTTTCCTAAGGAGGCTCTGCATTAACACAGAGTAAGTCAGTTCAGGTGTTAGGGTCTGTGCATTTCAAATGTGATTGTCTTTTCCCCTTGAATCACTATTATTGAGTTACTGTTGCTTACTACAGTTCAAGCCTACTACATTTCCCATGATCCTTCATGATTTTTGTTCCACCCAGTTGGCTCTTTTTTTTCACCCTCCTTCGAATCTGACAGGCCACAGAAACATCTGATTTCAAAGAGGTGCTCATATTCTGTACTGATACCATCTAGGAATGTAAAAGCTCAATGTCATACTGCTAAGTGGAGAAAGGTAAGAAAAATTGTAATAGGTCTTTATATTTTCTAATCTTTTAAAATCTTTTGAGGAAACAGAATGTTTTACTTTCAACCAATGTCTTTTGTCACTGTTTGGTTCCATCTCTGCAAACCAAAATGCAATAACATTTTTAAATGATAGCATTGAAATACGTACTCGAAATGTGGCACCAATAAGATTGCAAAGAATATTGAGGGAAATCTTCCCAAGACTGCCAAAGACTCTGAATTCAGCTATAAGAATATGTACATAAACCTTGCACAAATAAATGAACTACTAAGAAAAAAATTAGCTGCTATCTTACCTGATTAACACAGAATTATAACAATGTAAAGACAGATACATTTAAGCTAGGCTGAAGGCTTAATTTCTTCACAACTATCATCAGAAAATATGTATTATGTTTCTATTCTCAAATCATTTCATCATATTAAGCATTTTTTAAACACTTTGTAAATAAGGGATACTTAAGACAAAACATGAAGAAAATTTAAAGTAGCTAAAGAAAAATTAATTACTCTGGTAATAAAAGGATATTTTAAAGACCAAATCTAACTGTAATCACATAATACTATTTTCCAATTAGTGTAGATTGTGCTTCTGTTTTAAATATACACATTTGAAGATTATGTTTGGTTATTTACTGCCTAGAACCGATATAAAACTAGTACATTGCAATATGCCATGTATGTGGTTTACCCAGTTGCAAATCATTAAAGCACTATTTAGTAATTAGTCGTGTTCTTCTGAAAGGACTGAGATACATGCATCATTTATTTTCAGTACAGCTTTTCATAATTAGAGTAATGTGCAATTTGACCTATTAAGCTACAAATTAAATGCAAAGCTCTTAATATATACCAGAGAGTTATGCTCTGAAATTGCATAATTGTCCATTGTGTGGTTATTTCCCTCTCTGTTCCTTCTCCCAAATCATGGGGAAGTAACCTCATAAAACACACTCAGGGAGGACAGAATGTTAAGAAACAATGAAAACCACAAAGAATCCCTAAGTTGGTGAATAGTGTTACACTTCTCCAGGCAAGGAGAAAAATCTAATTTGAATTTTACATCCTTTCCAAGTCGTGCTCTGTGCCTTTGACAATGTGCATAATTAATAACATTGGCCCTAAACAGCCTAAATTATTGAAAAATAGAATATTTCTAAAATATTAAGATGTGTTTTTTCCAATTTCTATTTAGAGTATCTATCTTTATGAAAATTCATGAACCTGGCAAGAAAACAAAGTAATATATTCTTAATAATCTTTTCTACTTTAGCTTCAATATGCTATAAGATTAAATTCTATCACTTTATCTGGAATTGTATCAGTTTATTCTGCTCAAGAATTTAACCCCATCTACAATATCAGGCCAACCTCATGTATTTGTCAAGGCCCATACAAATCAGTCCTTACTTCTTTTAAATTAATAATGATAATTGTGATACAAATAATAGTAGTATTTGTGCTAGATGTGCTGAATGTGGCACTTTATTTCATTTAATTCACTGAAGTTTTAAAAAATGGGAAAATGAAGACTATCAGAGGTAATTTAACTTCCCTCAAATGCTAGTTTCTTCAAGCAAGTTGAGCAAAAATCAAGGTTTGTTCCAAAGTATTCTTCTCCAAGTACTCTAAACCACTCGTACTCCCATTGTGCCTAGTGCAAAGATACAAAGATGGTTATCTCACAATAAATATCTTTCCTGAAAGCATTAATAGTAAAGACACAAATAATTCATTGTAAAACAAAGAAGGCTGTCATGAACATTTGATTTCTTATTACAAAGATGAAATTTGCTGCCAGATATACTTCCTATGCCAGATTTTCCACCAACAGCAAAATTTGCAAAAATATTTTCATTCACTTTCATTCTTAATGCTCTTGGTCTATGCCCAAATTCTTTCTTAAGAGCTTGCAAATTTACTTTCAACTCCACATATTGTTGCTAAATATAAGCAGGATAGAGCTAGAGCAGAAATTTACCTTGCAGGGAAACAATCTATTGTTATTTGGAAATAATAAAGGCAGCTGTGTTCAGGTTGTTCCTTTATTAGGAATGACCAATTCCATCCCTCTTCCTTCTCCTCTCTAGTGTTCCTGATCCCTTTACCCTTAGACTCAGGCCCAACCCCATTCCTGACTCTAATCCTGACTTGGCTATGATATTAAATGAAAGTCATTGTTAAGATTGCAGGTTCATCAGTGTTCACCTGAAGATCATTGCATGTTATTTTAATACCTTTACCAAAATTCTAGACTCATAAGGCTTAAATTCATTTTTTGCAACTCTGGCCTACTACTATTTTCAGGGCATGTGTGCCTGCCAAAGTGACAGGGTGAGCCAGGATCTATAGGATGACCTGGCTGGTAATTCAGTTGCCATTTCTTTGTTTTAGACAATAATAGCCATAGGACTATCCCTTCAAGGATGCCAGTTTAGATTGGTCACATAATTGTACTTATAGAAAAGATGGAAGAGTATAATGATTGAACGGACTATAGAGCCAGACTCTTTAGGTTCAAGTCCTAGTGATAATCTTAAAAGCTGTGTGATCTTGGACAACTTACTTAACTTCTTAATATCTTGGTTTTCAGCATTGTAAAATAAAGATGATAACAGGTCCTTCTACATACGACCTAATTAAATTGAGCTATTCTACATCAGGGCTGGGATTTATCTCAGTTGGTAGAGCACCGCTCTGTAGTCTCTGAGGTCCCGAGTTCGATTCCCAGCACCATAAAAATGGGAGAAGGACGTGGCAACCCACTCCCAAGGCAATCCCGAAAAGAATCTGCCATTGAAAACCCTGTGAGGGTCGCCATGAGTCGGACACAACTCGACGGCACCTAACAACAACAACAACTATTCATCAAGAAGGCACAACACTGCTAGTGCTCAACAATGTAATTACTGTTCAATTAACACTTGCTGAGTGTGTAGATAAGTAAATAAAATAACAAGTTTTGTGTACTACAATTTTCACTTATATTTTTTCTCCTTGACATTAAAAATATCTCACAGAGAGATTTGATATTATTCATCTGTGTATATTCCTAGTGCTTTTCAAAAGGAGGGTATCTTGTATGCGCACAAAAATTGTTTGCCAAATGAATAAAAGTGGCAGGCATTAAAGAAAAGGGGTAAAGCAGAGGAAATTTAAAGTTTACAAGAGCCCAGAGATAATGTGATTATTATTTTGGTAGTTTGTTTCTAATAATATTGATGGAGATGATGATCATGAATGGTGATGGCAGAAACTGAAAAGAGAAATTGTGAACCAGGTGTCAAAGTTCTCGGGACAGAAAAAATTATGAGTAAAAAAGATGATATTGGAATTGAGATTGGTTACATGGCTCACACTGTCTCATTCAAATGGGATATCCCTCATATAAAGGGTTTTCCATGAAAAGAAAGTCATCATCTGATGACAATTAAGGGAGTAAATGAACGCCAAAATGAGTCTATGATGTGAGAAGTTTTCATTTAAGATGGCTGCTGGCTCTTTGTCTCTTCTTGAATGTCCTAAAACAATTTTCAAAAGATTTCTATTTTGAAACAATTTTTAAAATAGATTTCTAGGGTTTCTTTCATGTCTCTCATAAACAGTCATGGTGTTATAGGCTGAATTGTATCACCCATAAATTCATATGTAGTATTCCTAACCACCAGTAAAATAAGTTAAAATGAGGTCCTTAATGTGAGTGTGAGTGCAATGTGACTGGTATTATAAAAACAAATTTTGGAAACAGGCATTTAAAGGGAGAAGACCTAGGTAAAAGATAACTAT